>PISX010006866.1:0-56967 GCA_004024625.1 Mellivora capensis
CATAATACTCCATGGTGTATATGGACCACATCTTCTTTATCCATTCGTCTGTTGAAGGGCATCAGGAGGGGCGTTTCTTATCCTAGCAGTGGTTCCCTGTGTCCTGAGTGCTGGTGACTAACACTTCTTTGTCTGCTTCTGCTTTGTTGGGGTTTTATAGCAAGTCCTTTCCCAAAGACAAACCAAAGGAAAGGTTTATCTTAGAATTCGGTAGGACTGAATCAGGCTGAGTGCCCACGAAGCCTACCTAAAAAATTTAGATTGTCTGTGGGCACCAGGGCAGGGCTCCGAGCCACTCTTCTCCTTTCTCCACCATCCACTACACAGGGCTTCCATCCTCATGGTCACAAGATGGCTGCTGTACCACCAGGCATCCCCTTCTGTTCCAGAGCAGAGAAAGGCTATGCTGCAGAAGGCCAATGAAGGCTGCTCCCTTAAAAGGCTTTCCTGGAAGCCACACTAACAAATTCCACTTGCGTCTCCTTGGCCAGACCTGTTGCAAGTTGACCCCCACTCCAAGCACGGACACGGACACTGGGAGTGATCTAACTTCCGCCTGACCCCTCTGTGGAGTCACCTTCAGCCCTGGGGAGCCCACGCTCACCCAGATGCGCTGCGAGTCAGCCGGAAGCCCCTCGGAGATCACAAGTCACCAGCCAGGGTGGTTTATAGGAGAGATTTATTTGAAGAAATATTACAACATATAAAAACTACATAAAGTCTTAATTTCCACTCATACAGTGGTAGATTTGATACAACGCAGAATAAAAAACTTTTAAAATCCAGAATGCACAAAGTACGGCACAGTTCGATCACTAAGTCATTAGTTGATAAGCGAACCTCACAGAACAGCTTCATGTCAGCCAAGGCCACAAACACCGTGAACGACACATTTGAACTGACAGATTGACATGTTAAAAATACAACATCAGTGCATGTTGGGGATCCCTGGTGCCAGAAACGAGGGCGACAGGAGGGCAAAACTAGTCCTTAGCAGACTCCTCTTCCTTGGTTTTAACTGAAGGGACATAAAAGGTGAAGTCACTGCAGAGCACGCGTGCGACAGGCGCTAAGCAACACGCAAGCACGGCAATGGGCTGAAACCAAGGGCGACGACAGCAGCCGGGTGTCCCTGCCGACAGCGCACCAGACAGGAAGCGGCAGCAGCTCGGAAGGGACCTTCAGCGAGACTGCTCCCGGGGGCTCCCAGGGATTCCCAGGCCGCCCTGGCCAGCGTCTGAGCCAGGCCACGGGGAGGCCTGAGGAAAGGGCCCAGAGCCAACCACACGCCCCCGCACCGTACCTGAGGCACTCTCTCGAGCTTTGGCCAACATACAGCGCTTGATCTCCAAGCCAATGGCTTTGGCCAGAGGCGGCGGCACAGCGTTACCCACCTGCAGGAGGGAAGGAGGGGGATGCCTGGCTTGGCATGGCGGGGGTCAGCACCCGCCTCTTGTCAGAACAGTGATGAGGGCACAAAAGCCCAGGTCTCCTGCTCACATGGGCCTCCAAAGCCCTTCTACCGTGATGGCTCTGGGACCCTCCAACCAGCCCATCTTCATACCCGAAACCCCGTGTCAAGACCCACCCACAGAAAAGGGGCCTTTAAAGGGCTTCAGAAAAACTCAGCTCCAGACACAGATGTTACCATGCCCCACTTCCGGCCAAGAGGGGTGGTTTCTAGACAGCAGGACTTGGGGGGTGGGGGGAGGCAGGAGGTTTCTGCTGGAAGCGCAGACGCTGCTGGCTTGGTGAGCCACACACAGGCGTCTCTTAGATGGAAATCCACTTAAGAAACAGCTAGCTCAACACCCCGAGAATCAGTGAGGGACGGCGGGGTCGTTCCCACCCTTAGCAAGGGTGAATTTCCACCACTGCACGTTTCCTCTGCTCCCTCACTGAAGTTCAGTGCCCTGGAACTCTCCTTTGGGCTAAAACTGCCTCAGAGCTGTAAACGGCAACCAATGTGCCCAACGAACAACAGCCTGGCCAGCGAGCGCCCTGGGCCCTCGGGCCGGCGTCTCTCCGTCCTGGCATCCCCTGCCTGGGAATACGGAGGCCAGTCGGCCGAAGAACTCTGGCTGCTCGGTGTCCCCTCAGAAGGGACCACGTGAGTCCTGCTCTCCACTCACACACCCCACCCTCTGGTCAGACTGAGGGGCCTGTGCCATCAGGGCCACTTGGTGTCATTCGGCCCCTGCTCAAGGCCAGAGGAAAAGCAGGCCCGGCCCTACTCCCTACTGACCTGCCGGTGCTTATCGAGGATGTTGCCGAACAGCCGGTAGGTGTCTGGGAAGCCCTGGGAGCGGGCACACTCCCGCACACTCACGACGCGGTGCTGCTCGGGGTGGAGAACGCGGCCCTGGGGGCGAGAGGTGAGGTGGGGAAGGGGAACAAGCTTGGGCCCACCCAGCCCACGGGAAACTCCAGCCGTAGGCTCGATGGCTGAGTCGGTCTCTGTCAGCACAGAGGCAGGAGGTGGAGAGGAGCGCCAGCCTCTCGTGGGCCGCCCCCGCCCGCTGAGCCCATGCCTCCGTCCCCTCCCAGCGCGACCCCAGCCCCCAGCCCTACCTGCTTGCCCATGGGCTCAGGGTTGGTGACGGTCGTGCTGAAGAAGCCGTCCCACTCCAGGCGTCCGTAGAGGCCGGCCCAGTGGTTGTGCCTGTTCCCGGTGTGGGGCAAGCACCAGGGGATGAGGGTGTTGAACTGTCTAGCTGCAGAGTCACAGGCTTTGCCCGCTGGAAGAGAGGGCTGCGATGAGACTGCAGTTATGGAACGGGAGGGACAGAGCAGCGACAGTCCCCAGCCGCACACACAGCTTTTAGGACCCCGTGCTCTCAGCACCTATTTACAGCAGGGACCTCCAGGGTTGGGCTGTCTGTGCCTTGCCCAGGTCCATGAGCGGCAGTCCCCGGGATCTCCGGCCAGGAGCCCCTGGACTGCTGTGGGTGATCAGAAGCTAAGGGGGCTGGGAGGTTGCGGTTCAAGGTAAAGCCAAGGGAAGTCCCACCCTGGGCACCAGCAGGGTCCCCACCTTCCACGCAGGAGCAGACCCCGCGGAGGGCCCCGGTGCTGCTGCAGCCGTTCTTCTTGTCGTGGTATGTGTAGCGCAGCTTCCTGGCCATGGTGCCGTCGGAGAGCCGCACCTCGATATTTGGCAGGTCGCGCCAGTCGGAGCCAGGCGCCAGAGGGATGTGCCGCATGCGGGCCGCCACCAACGCACTCATGTCCTGAACAAGCACAGCAGGGCCCAGCTGTCGCTTCAGTCAGGGAGCACGAAGCACCCATGGGAGGCTGGGTGCCACCATTCTCGACACTGGAAACACCACAGTGCCCAGGAACCCCCGAGGGGTCCGTATCCCATTGTGGGAGATAAACGGTAGCCCAAATCAACGGCTTGGGGACTGCACGTGCCATGGAGGTACCAAAGCAGGGACGTGGAACAGCATGGGGGAGAACAGGTGAAGGGACAGCTTAGGGCAAGCTGAGAGGGCTTCTCTGAGGTGGTGACAGGTGAGCAGGGCCCCGCACAATCAGAGAACCACCTAGAGGAAGAGCTGGGTTTGGTGTATCTGGGAGAACACACAGAACATGGGCAGAAGAGACGAGATCAGTCCGAGGGGGCAGTGGCCGAGCCCTGCTGCAGGAGGCATGGACGGCAGGGGCAGGAAGAAAAGCAGGAGGCAAAGAGAGGAGGGTGGGAGGACGCTGAGAGGACGCTGATCTAGGCTGAACTGGAAGGGGCCAAGCTCAGATCCTGCCTCCCACCCCAAGCCCTGGCTGGGCTCCCACCACACGTTCCATTCTCATGAGGCCACTGGTCCAACCAGGCTGGCCCTGCTCTGGCAAGGCGCTGTTACCTTACAGATGTGGTCCCTGAGGATGGGCTGGTACTGTGAGCCCCTGAGCTGCCTCTGGAACCAGGACTGAGGCTCCCCGTTGTACAAGATCTCAAGGGACGAAGCTCCATTCCGGACCTCAGGGAGGTCAGACATGGTGTCCCGCACGGTGATGGTCCTGAACGGGCCCGAGCTTAACCTGCAACAGCACAGCAGACCACTGACAACCTGGGGACCCAGGCCACGACTGTCCCTCACATTACAGGTGCCATATCCTGGTGGCTGGTACTGCCCCCTCCAGGGAGGACAACCTAGCTCAGAAGTCAAAGGGCTGCCCAAGGCGGCGAGTATACAAAGAGGATAAGCTGTACTACGGGTTCTGCTCCCGATGATGGCCAAGTCCGGCGGCTGCCCCACGTGCAGCCCTCACCCCAAGGTCCGAGCAAGACCAGAGGAGGTGAAGCGCTTGTGGGGGAGGCCGGCACCTCGCTGCCTGCGCTAACATGTTCTCCTCAGCTCAGGCCTCTCCAGAGCCGCCAACACCCCACCTGCCAGGGAACAAGCACCACGACACGGCGGGGCACGCGGGCTCCCACCTAGTGATGTTGCTGACGAACTTCTTGTCGTCCACCACGACGCTCAGCTGGCAGGCCCGCGGCGCAAACACGTGCAGCGGCTCGGGGAACAGGGGAAGCTGCTCTCCGGGGGCCGCAGCCAGGATGATGGCCCGCCTCCGCGTCTGGGCCACGCCGTACTGACCAGCCTGCGGAGCACGCCAGACACACACACTCAGGCGGGCGCCTCCGACCAGCCCCCACTTAAGTCAGCAGGTTTGCTCCCAACAAGAGTAAGTGGGACCAGTTGAAAGACAGGAGTGCCCACGCCAAGGCCACTAGTCCCCGAAGACGGTAGTAAACCGTGCTGGCAACTGCAGCCAGCTCTTTCGAGAGCTCTACGCGGGGTCCCGTGATCTCAGCACTCTCGGTTTGGTGGGTGAGCCCAGGACCCACGGACGCTGGACACGGGGGATGGGGGCCGGGGGCCAGCCCAGCGCCTTGCTCACACAGGCACTACCTCACTGCCTCCCAGCCAGACTTTCTCCCCATTTTTGAGCATTGCTTCGGCTGTCGTTATGCCGGTAGTTACTGAACGGGTACATACAGACTAGCCGCTTTTCAGATCAAGCGTAGTTCCCTCTGATCACCCACAGCCTCTGTCCGTGCAGACAAAGCTACCCGTCGCTCCCTGGAGTACGACCTTCCACCTTCTCCTGCAGTTTGTATGTGCGCTCGTTCACCCGAGAGATACCGCTGCCGAGTGCTGGCGGTTTAGCTCTGCACTTCCAGCTTCCCCGCCACCCACGGGAATCTAACTGCTCCCCAGAGCTCCGGGCTGGCCACCACCCTTCCCTGTCAAGAGAAAGGGGCTGGAGACACACGGCCCCCCGCAGGCCCCAAAGGATGCGACTCTCGAGGCCGTAAGAGGGAAGTGGACTTCCTGGCGTGCCAGATCTGTGTCCCAGCCACCACCTCCCCTGCACTCACTGGCATGGATCACCGTGTCCCAGGCCTGTCCCATTCAACTCTACTTTTGTTAGAAACCATCTGCCGCCGTCCAGGACCCCCGAGCCCCGCCCTGGCCCCCCGCCTCCCACCGCCCACCTGCAACACTCCGAAGGTGCACTGATAGCCCATGCGGACCAGGCAGCGGAGAGTGAGCTTCAGGACCATGGAGCGCTTGAAGGAGACGAAGTTCCGCACGTTCTCCAGCAGGAAGTAGCGGGGCCGGTAGTAGTCGCAGTAGCTGTGGGAGGTGGCAGAGACCACAAGGGTCATCCGCACGTACCAAATGAAGACCTAATCTACCAGAAGCTACACCCGCCGACTCTCAAGTCTCTCTGCCGAGAAGCCAGCCACAAGCTCCCTGGAGGCAGAGGCTGGGTGCCTCGCCCGTGCGGCCTGCAGCAGGCACGCAAGCCACCCTCAGGCAGCCCTAGCCACAGGGGCTTCTACTCTGTTTACCTGAGAAAGGAAACCACCAGGGAGTTCTTGAACTTGGAGTAGGTCCGAGAGTTGAAGCGGTTCATGCCACTAAACCCTTGGCAAGGCGGCCCACCGCACAGCATCTCCACGTCTCCCTTCTGAGGCAGCTTCTGACTCCGGGAGTTGGTCACCTCCCCGGCCATGACCAGCTTCAGCAGTACGTTGCAGTCCTCCGTGAACACCGTGGACCCGGGATTGTTGAGCCGAAATGCCTGGGCCGCAGGGTCCCACATCTCGATGGCCCACAGTGTTTCCGAGATGCCTGGGACATACAAGGACAAATGTGTGCGAAGCATCCCCTCGAATCACACTTGAGGCAGAACTGTGACCGGAGCCAGAAACGTCTTCCGGGTAGAACCTGCCTCATCCAGTTTGACTAGTTGCGCAAAGAGACTCTCACGGTGCGTACCTGCTTGGTGGAAGCCTTCTGATAAGCCCCCACAGCCGGAAAACACATCCAAGGTCCGAAGCTTAGGCAGTTTAATTTCGGTCTCTGGCTCACTCGGCTCACATGTTTGAGACTTCGCCCTGCCCTTCCCTGGAAGAGACAGGCCACAAATTAGGTCAGGGAGCCCTAACCTACTCTCCTTAACCCTCATTTTGAATTCACAGCAAAGAACCAGCTAACAGCAGAAGCTATGTTTTCATACCAAAGGACTCATCAGTTCCCGAATTACGGAAGACAGACTTGAGATCCGTGTGGAATAATGACATACCTTTACCCTTCCCTTTCCCTTTATTTCCAGGGCTACGGGCATGGTTTGGAGGATCTTCAAAGCTTTTGTTCTTCGCATTATAGGCCTAAGAAGGAAAAAAACCACAACAGTCTGGCAGAGAAATACACTGGTCCCTTTTCTAACAAAGGGAATTTAAGTTAATCTGATAAAGATCCACTTAATTTCTCCCCAATGATGGCCACAAGCAATTAGCCATCAATAAGAATACTTTGATTTTATTATGCTGGAAGCAGGGGCGGGAGAGGGGAGTTCTTCGATACAAACATTTTATGGGGCCAACACCGGAACTCCTGCTATTCTAAGTACCTGGCCTACTCACTCTAAAAATAGGCAAAGTGACAACTGGACCAACCACAAGGCCACCTGAGGGAGACAACTTCAGATGACTTAACGCAGGAAAAGGCACGCTCAAACAGCTCAAAAGCTATTAGCTTCATTGACAGACTCCCAGATCCCTTCTCAGTCACCAGCTCAAAAGCTATTAGCTTCATTGACAGACTCCCAGATCCCTTCTCAGTCACCAGTGCTCAGCCATACACACCTCACCCGGCCACAGACGCCTGAATGAAGGGGCTGAGGGGCAGGACTGAGTCCACCAGGCAAAGGGGCCCTTTCCCTAGCTCACATTAAGGCACTGGTAGGGCTAGCACAGGCCACCTACTAGTCTCCAAATGTACTGTAGGCGCATAAGGACTCTCAAACGTTACTTCTGGCTGAAAGAAGTGTAAGTTCCAGAAGAACTCAAATACTGCAGATTCATACTCTAAGTAATTCCATGACTTTTTGGGGCTGGGATTTTGACCTGAAGCCCCTCCCTCCAGCCAGTGCAGGGTACCACCTCAAGGAAGTAGAAGCGGTCCGGCCCCCCCGCGGAGAAGTCCTGGAGGCACCCAGGCAGGTCCTCCCCATACTCCACAGTACAGCGGCCCTGCACGGCCTTGAAGTCCACGACCACCTCCTCATCGCTCCAGTAAAGCAGGTTGATGTCTGCATGGTAGCTTGCTGGGGTAGACTTGTGGGTGTTCTCTGGCCTGAAAATCGAAGCGTCTTGGTTAGCAATTCTCTCTTGCTGTCAACTGACAAAGAATTAAACGGTACCACGTTTCTGGAGGTTCTCAGAAAACCAAAAGGTGAAGACCACGACGCTGTTAGTTCAGCTTGAGTTCTATCCCCCTTCATCGGCACGACCAACTGAGTGTGATTCCTTGCCGTGAGCTCAGGGAATGATTTGCTGGCTCCTTTACCATGAACAATAGCTGTCCGCTGCCCATTAAGCATCTAGAGCTTTCTTCTCTTGCTTATCCTAGCCAGACTTCTCGTTTCTTTTCTGCTAATACGAATGATTATTACAAAGACTTTAAAAAGGCTTTGATATACATTAGTTAAATGAAACAACCTTATACCCATCTCTGATTATTTTCAGGTCAGCTCCTAAACACTACGAGTTACTAGGATCCCAGAAGCAGACTGAGTGAAGCCAAGAACTTGGGAAAAGAATAGACAGAGGGAACCCCAGAAACAGGAAGGGGCACTTGGAAGAACAGGAGGACAGAATGGGGAGGGGAGAGAGGTGGGGGCAGAACTCAGACAATCCTAAATAGATGACAGAGTCCAGGACATTCCAACCCTGACTTTGTCACACACTTGACTTCTGCATAAGGATTTGGGGCAGAGAACTTTGTCACTTTATTTATTTATTTATTTTTAAAGATTTTATTTTATTTATTTGACAGAGATCACAAGTAGGCAGAGAGGCAGGCAGAGAGAGAGAGAGGGGGACGCAGGCTCCCTGCTGAGCAGAAAGCCCGATGCGGGGCTCGATCCCAGGAACCTGAGACCATGACCTGAACTGAAAGCAGAGGCTTTAACCCACTGAGCCACCCAGGCACCCCAACTTTGTCACTTTAAAACAAAGGTCTAAAGCAAGGCTATAAAACAGAATTAAGTCACCGTCATCACCCACCAGATAGATAATCAGAAACACAGAGAAACAGCTACCTCTACCAAGGTCTTAAAATACCACTGTTACGACCCCATTTCAGACTTCTAGAAAGAGTGCTTGCTGCCTCCCGGAAGAGCAGAGGCCTTCACCGACCTATAAAATTTGTTGATTCTGATCTTGATATCAGTCTCGTTGGGCCTGCCATTGCTCTTCTTGATACAGAAGATTTCTTTTATTCGGCCAATTCGATATGGCTCAGGAGCATCCAGGTTACTGCCTTTGATGTAATCCGAGTACTTCCGGTAGTGTTCTGGATACAGATCTTCGTCCACAGGCTCCTTCCGCGGGCGTTTCACAGGACTGGACAGCTTGATGCTGCAGAGGAACAAGCATTACGCGTAACTGAACATGAGGCCACAAAAAGCAATGACCCCGGCCTTCCTCAAAAGCCAGTAACAACTACTACTTAGCTCGAACACCTTATAAACTAATGTAGCTAAGTGCCCCGAGACTTAGAAAACGATTAAATCTCACCCATATAGTTTAAAATGAGGCATTCTCAGGGCACCTGAGTGGCTCAGTGGATTAAACCTCTGCCTTCGGCTCAGGTCATGATCTCAGGGTCCTGGGATCGAGCCCCACATCGGGCTCTCTGCCCAGCAGGGAGCCTACTTCTCCCTCACCACCCGCCCCACCTCACCTGCTCGTGTAGCTCTCAAATAAGTGAAATCTTTAAAAAATAAAATAAACCGAGCCTTCTCCATCTGTGCACTGCTGGCTACAGTAGCTACGGACTCTGTCACAGTCTGCCCAGCTCCCGGCCACACGGCAGGACCTCACTTCCTGGCATGTGACTTATCCTGCTCAACAAGTGTGAGAAAGGACATATAGGCACTTCTGGGCAGGAACATTTAATTGCCAGGAGAGCCTCTGGGGCGCTTTCCCCTGGCTCAGACCGGCAACTCTTGAGAAGGCAGTGGTTCCACCAGCTCAGTTCCAAGTGCCCCAACCGGCCAAGTGCCCTGCTGAACTATGATGGACACAGTGAGGGCAAGAAGGAAACCTTCCATCTATGGGCTTGTTCCCAAGGCATAACCTGTGCTCTGCTGACTGAGGTGTTGACCGAGCAGTGAGGCTGCAAAAGGCACGGGGCGGAAACTCGCAGTCTGGGCAAGCCAGATGTGGCCTGGCTGCCGAGGTACTGGCCATCGGATCTGGCTGCACGCTGTCAAAGCTGCTGTTCAGGAAGGCAGCTGCCGTGCTTTCCCACCAGGCCCCCTTAGTTGGACAGGCTCCAGGGGCGCCCCCAAGCACCTGTGTGGACACCGTGCTGTGCAGTGGGCACCGGGACACACAGCACCTCAGGCACCCTCCCCTCCGCACCATGGATAGCAGGGCTGAAGGGGATTCCAGGCGCCAACTGCACGAGGCCGGAAGGCCCCTGCCCTGGTGCTCAGTAATTCAGAGTAACTGAATGGAGGGTGCAGACTGGGTTCCAACTGGGACTTTAGGGAAATGCCACTGCAAGTCGGGAAACAGAGAAGTTCGGAAAGCGCTGGTTGTCAAGGCAACCATGTGCTAATTCTTAGAACAAGGACTGGATCAAGTGTGGAAATTCCTTGGCTTTATTTGTCCCCAAAGAGCCCCAACCCCCGACACAGAAAGAGGTCTCACTCCTTCCTGGTAAATGGGCTTGCAACTCCTGTTTGTTCAATCTTACTCTGGGCCAGGCACTGGGCTAAGTGCTTTCCATTCAACTCACTTCATCCTAAGAGCCTGGGGGGCGAGACCATCCTCCCATGGGACTGACAGGGCCTGAGAGGAGATGGTCTCATCTCCCGGGCAGGGTCCCAACACGCGCACCAGCGCCCCCTTAGCCGGTGTATCCTCGGACTTCCATCAGGCTTACAGCTTCACTCCGCCCCGGAGGGCTGGCCCTGGCTGGTCACCGCAGATACTACAGTGACAGTTTAGGCAGCAGCTAGTCCTCGGGGTCCAGTCTGGGGGACATCGCGAAGCGAACCCTGTACTCGTCCAGAGCTCACGGCCCTGCCCCGGGCAAAGCGGGCACTCACTTGAACGTGAAGGCCTCGGGGAGGAGGTACACGCCATCACCCACTCGATACTGGATGCCGTTCTTGGTGGCCGAGCTGTAGAGAACCCGGGTGTCCAGGTCCTCAAGCTGTTCCAGGACCCTGGGAATTTCTTTCTGCCTCATTTCAGCCAGACGGGCACAGCTTACACAGAACCTGAAGCAGCGAAGGACAGAAACAAAGGCCCTGAGCTGCTCCGCAGCGGCTGCAGGAGCAGCCGGAGGCCCAATCCAGAGACCCTGAAGACCCAACGGAAAATATCTGCAAATATTTGCAGGAAGTAGCTTTCCTGTAGTTTATGTCCACGCTTTGAAAACACTTACTTGGGACCCAAGATATAACACAAGAAAGTGACAAGTCAATTCCACTTTGAGTAGTTGATATAAAGAAGGCAAAACCAAACCAAACCCGACCCCTAAGACTAACAGGAAGTAGAGTAGAGGAGGGAGTACACCACGAGCAAGAACGCAGAGTGCTTCAGTCAGTGCTCATGTCAGAGGAGTCTCAGACCGTTCTCTATCGGCTGAAAAGCTAGCTGGTGAAATTCAACATTATTTCTCATCCATAAGCCCATAAAGGAGAGTTAGAAATGGCCCTCACTGGAGATCAAGTCACACGGGAGCAGCAGGCTGACGGGAGAAACACCAGAAGCACGCAAGGCGGCCCTCCTGGCCTCTGAGAGGCGCCGGAGCCATGCTGCGTCCCATCAAGTGAGGCAAGGAGGCCACAAAGGAAGGTGTGGGGCACTGAGCATCTGGAGAAAATCTTAAAAAGCAAACCTCCCTAAGAGCAGTCAGTCACCAGATAGAATAAAGCAGCATCAAAGGGAGCACTTACAGAAGAAAACCTCTAAGAAACACAAGGAAACGTGCAAGGTCCGTAGCACAGACGCCAAGAAGTGCACAGAAGCACACATTCTGCTCCTGGACGGGAGAGCCTCTCATGAGGGGAACTCTGCGCCCAGGCCATCCACACACTTAAAGCAACTGTGACCAAGTCAGGCCATCTTCGGCTGGTGGAGAAAAGGAAGCCCGGAGACAGTAACATGCAAGAGTCGGAGGGTCGCACAGAGCCACGCAGGCCCCGGAGCACCGCCGGCCCGGCCGGCACTCACTTGTACTTGTTTTCCTCTGTTGGCTGGGTTTTCGGAGGGGACTCAAATCTGGCGTAGTCTTGATCATACCACAGCTGGTAGAAGTAGGTCTTTCCGTCATCCTCCGTTATCAGAGCCTCGGGATCCATGCCTCCCTTTGAGCACAAGGACCTGGTGTCAGCCACGACCCCACGCAGAGAGAGAAGGGCACGCGAGGGGCGCTGGGCACTCACCTCCAAGGCCCAGTTCTCCGACGGAGCTTTATAGACGACCTTCACCTTGCTGTGGATGTATGAAAGCTGCATGTCCTCACATTCGTCCACAAGGAACAGCTCCAAGGGGTCCGACGTGGCTCCAAGGACCGTGTCTGTCCCGGCACAGAACCAGTGGGCATGGAACATCTGCCCGTTGCTGCTGTCCTCCCACAGCGCAGTGACCCTGGAGCCCGAAGAAAGGCACGCACTTGACTGGCAAATCCGGACTGAAACCACTTAGGGCAACTTGTGTTTTCTTTTTGCAATTGGCCTAGCAAAGAGCCGCCACTGCTCTCCGAACATGAGCATCTGCTAGTGGTCTAAGAACGTGTGCTGAAGTCAAGCAAAGGAAAAGACACAAACCTTGCCAAATACAGTGGTTTTGAGGAGTCATCTGGAATAACAGAGACACAGTCCCCCACTTCCAGGGTTTCTGAGTCGATGCACACCTTCTTAAAGTAACTCTTCTTCCCATCAGTCTGAAAACGAGAGCTTCATTTCAGGTGAGGATGGGTCTGAAGGTCCAGTCTCGGCTTGACCTACCTGTTCCTATTACTTTGCATAAAAGCCTAATTCCTAACAATTCTGTTAAGTCACGAGGCTCTACCGACCTGGTTACTACAGAAAACATCTGCCTCCCTTTGCTGGAAGTCTGCACGAAGAGCATTCGTTCCCTCATCAGCCCTGCCCTTCAGTGCTGGCAGCAAAGCAGATTCTAGCATTTGACTTTAAACAGCACTGGTCCCAGCTCCTCGTGCCAAGTCCTAAGGCCACACCCTGCCCCCAACTCCTGCCAGCCACGAGGACCTACTTCTCCCACTAGGAAAGCTAGTTTCCAACTCAGGGCCCCCGCCCTGCCTCTCCCCCACATCTTTGTGAGGCTGGTTCCTTGCCAACCTTCAGGGTCTCCGCTCAGATGCTGCCTCCTCGGGAAGGCTCCAAGGCCCCAACCTCCCTCCAGCTCTCCGCCCACTGGACAGTACGTGCCCCTTTCCTATCCTGGAGGGAGGATCAGCACACGGGACAGAGGCTTAGCCGCACCCAGGCTTACAGCAGCATCTGGCAGGGGAAGGCCTCACGCTACATACCAGATCTTTGGCTTACAGACATCAAGGAAGCAATGCTAAAGGAAAGGGAACCTCTCCAGCTTTGGTAAAAGTTGTGCCTTAGACAATCACAGAACGACAGGAAGGCGATCTCCTAGTGTCGCAAAAACACCCACACCCAGGCCAGAGGGGGCAGCAGTGGCTCTCTTTGAAATAAGCTTTGATGGAGAACCAGCCTGACACCCCAGGACAGTGTCAAATGCCCACTTTGAAATGTTAGGAAAACGGAGTTTGGGGCACACAAGCAAACAAAAACAAAACAAAACAAAAACCCAAAAGACCATTTCTGGTACATGGCCAAGGGCCCTGGCCTCTCCCACTGGCCCCGCTCCTCTCGGGGGCAAATGAGCAGGTTTCTCTGCTCCAGGACTCAGGCTGCTGAAGGGGTGTGGCAGTGACACACAGGGCGACAACTTTCTTAGAGCTGTGACAATAAGACCATCGTCTCCAGGATTACCTTGACAGCATCTCCAACCCAAGAGATCCGGTTCTTGTTTTGTTTCTTCTTTTTCCCCTGATGCATTTTTTTGGGTGATGGCATCTCTGGAATATTGTCATCGACCTCTTCGTCATCATCTGCCTCCTTCATGGCCATGTTGGGGCACCTGTAAAGTCACTCGTTATAAGCAAATCTTCTTTATAAGTGAACCCTACTGGGGCTGTGGTAGTCAGATAAAGGGGACAGGCCTGGTGACAACGCTAGACAAGGGAAAGCCGCCTGCTCCGGATTCCCTGGCCCACCTGTCCCGGGCCGAGCTCACTCGCCATCGGCCGGCATTTTCCTCTGCCACGAGAGCAGCGTCGGCCAAACCTACCTCCTCTCCTGGCAAGCCTGCTTGCTCCGTCCGCTACCACCAAACTTGACCATATCTTTACAGGCTTTGCACTGTCCACACTCGGGCTGCTGACAAACCTAAACATTTTTAAGAAGTGAATGAAATGGCCATTAGTAACTATGGGCAACCATTTTTTTTTGGTGAATTACAATGTTAAGAAATTGTATTTAGCCTCATTAGGTTAAGTATGAGAAGGAAGTCCAGAGCAAGATCCCATTCCTACCCGCCAGGCGGGCAAATTTAAAAAGCAGGACGTGTGTTGGGACAGGTGCAGAGAAAGCAATGCTCAACGGGTAAGCCAGCACCACCACTCTGGAGCTTTCTAGACCGAAGTGAACCATAACCCACACCCCAGCAATTCTGCTTCTACATAAGAGACGGTCACAAGAAACCTCACTCAAGGACACCGCCATGGCATTATAACAGGGATAATGCTGGGATATTCATATAACGAAATGCCATTTAATAATCCAAGTGAGGGACGCCTGGGTGGCTCATTTGGTTGGACGACTGCCTTCGGCTCAGGTCATGATCCCGGAGACCCGGGATCAAGTCCCGCATCAGGCTCCCAGCTCCACGGGGAGTCTGCTTCTCCCTCTGACCTTCTCCTCGCTCACGCTCTCTCACTGCCTCTCTCTCAAATAAATAAATAAAATCTTAAAAAAAAAAAATAATAATAATCCAAGTGAGTCAACTAGATTGAACCGCATCAACACGGAACAGGTGCAAACACCAGCTGTGTGCATTTGAGACACTTTGAACATTGCACATACATGTGCTAGATGGAAAAATAAGACCGGAAGAATAGTAAGAACACGTGAATTCCTGAATGACACCAAAAGGAAAGCGCAGTCCGGCAGGCAGTGTGAACACAGGTTCTGAAGGCAGCTATGGCATTTTCGCATTTGAGTTTTTGTCCAAAGTAAGTCGAATACAGGCGGACCTCAACTCCAGGCCACCACAGTAACACGAGCCAAATGAAGTTCTGGTTTCCCAGTGCAGACAGAAGTTAGGTTTACGCTACACTGTAGTCTATTACATGTGTTATTAACTAGCTTTAGGTCTTAAAAAATAAAAAGATAAAAAGAAAGTGTATCTTAAGATAGTATATTTCAAGTAAAAATTCTTTACTGCTAAATACATGCTAACTAACCATCATCCGAGCTTTCAGCAAACTACAACCACTGGTCACAGGTCCCCACACCTACGATGAGTAAGTGTGAGATACTGCGAGAATTACCAAACTGTGACAAACTCAGGGAGCAAATGCTATCGGGAAAATGGCACCAACAGACCTGCTCAATGCAGGGTTGTCACAGAACTTCGATTGGTAAGAAAGAAAACCAACCCCCCAAATCAAAAATACACACAACCCTCCCCCCCAATGCAGCGTCTGCTAAGTACAGGAAGACAAATGATGCCCGCGGTGGAGCCCAAAACACCGCCTCTCCACGTGACCCGAGAGATTAATCCCCCACTCCTGAGTGAAGCAGAGGTAAGAATTCACAGAAGAGAGGGCTTTTAAAAGGCCTCAGACCTACTTTGGACGGAGTCCCCACTTCCTTGGGAAAGTTATACTTGGGAACAAGGAAGGCTCCTGGGGGGGGGCCTCCCCGTCAGAAGCGGCAGCGCCTCCGTGTGGGGTAATCCCTTCCTCTGCACCCAGTGCGACCCAGACAGAACAATGCTGCCGGGAGGCCAGCCTCTCCGGTGACCGTGGCGTTAACAGCAAAGTGTCCAAGCAGCCCTCTTTCCACAGCTGTCCGATCAATGTGTTTGTCCCGTGGGGCACGCGATCCCCCCCCCGATAACTGACTCTGGCTTAGGGGTGATGTCCGAGCAGGGAGAGTCTCAAGCTCCCCATTACTCAGGCAGCCCAGCCCACGTGGGATTACCTCACAGACGCCACACCGCCGGCGTTTGAAGGCGTTCTCCTTGTCCTCTTTGTCATCCTTTTCGATCTGCTCTGCGAAGAAAGTGTCGAAGATCTGGTAGACCAGCTTGGTTGTGGTGGCTTTAGTGGGACCTTTGTCCTTCTCTTTGGCAGAATGCCCAATGGTCCGACGTCTTTCAGCTCGCCTGGGATAGAGGTTTCCATCGTGTTAGGGGGTGGGGAGAAGTGCCCAGGACACTCTACCTTTGCTGGTCTCGTGTCTTCGGTTTTATTCCTGCCGCATCCTTACCTTTTCCCAAGGGTGACCCCAGCCAACTTGATCAGGTCTCTCATGCAAGGGGTTAGAAAGATGGGCTGCTCGTCACTGTCCCCAGCCTCATCGTAACTCTCTACTTGTTCTACCACAAACTGGGCGTGTCGAAGGAGAGAGTCCTCTGTGAATCGATTCAGGTTGAGCACAGAAGGAGGAACAGTGGTCTTTAAGAAAAACATCAGAAGTTTTCTTAGGCTTAAGCAAAACTGTTCTAATGAAACTGAAAAACAGTTTCTCATCTTAGATGTTGAGTTTTCGAACAAACGCTATGCGGCCCATAAAGAGGCACACGGCCCAGGTCACGAAGACCCTGCGCCTCTCACCTCAATCTTGTTGATCAAGTCTTCATAGGTGGAGTCTGGGTTGCCCTGCAGGAACTCGACCACAATCTTACTTATGTAGATCTTCTCCTGCATCACACTGAACAGCGGCGCGTACTCGGGGTTGGGGTCCATCAGAATGTACTCGGCAAAAGCTGCAGTACGCAGAAATTTTAAAAAGTGGTTTGAGGGGCACCTGGGTGGCTCAGTGGGTTAAAGCCTCTGTCTTCAGCTCAGGTCATGATCTCAGGGTCCTGGGATCGAGCCCCGCATCGGGCTCTCTGCTCAGCAGGGAGCCTGCTTCCCTTCCTCTCTCTCTGCCTACTTATGATCTCTTTCTGTCAAATAAATAAATAAAATCTTAAAAAAAAAAAAAAAAAAAAAAAAGTGGTTTGAACCTAATGGTGACTATGACAGCCAAAGAGCAGGGATGAGTCTGTGAAGACTCTGGAACAGTCTAAGTCGTTCCCTATACAAAAGTCACCAAAATGCAAAGTACATTCAGAGTCAACTCGTTCAGAAGTGGTCTGAGACAGCCAGGGAATGGGGGCGCCCGGCTGGCTCACTCGGGAGAGCACACAACTCCATCTCAGGGTTATGAATTCAAACCCCACCTTGGGGGTAGACATTCCTTAAATAAAATCTTAAAAGACATCTAGAGAATAGGAGACTGGCCAGGTGGCCTTATTTCGGCTCATCTTTGTTTTTGGAATTCAGTCTGGGTTTGAGCTAAAGGGATAGGACCTGTTCTTTCACCTAACTGGAGGGTCAGTTCCAGAGCCAGCTGGAAAAGTCATTCCGTTGGAACCTGACCTTGTTCCCACACAGTCACAAGTTAGCTGCAGTTCCTGTGAGCCTGAGGCATCCCACTAGAGCCCAAGAGAGCCCCAGGGAGGGCAGGAACAAAGGCCCTTTCAGATCCCGTTACAGTCCCCAAGCAGCCACATACTTACAAGTGCTGAAGCCAATGAGCGCCTTTTCGCCACCATCAAAGCCAGTGATCCACCATTCGTTTATAGGGCCAAGATTTTTGCCATTAACACCACCTAAGAGAAAAAAAAAGTTTCCTGAAAATAGTTCATTTTTAGGAAACTTTTTTTCCTGAAAAAAAGCCAGGACTCCCATCAAACCCCAGAAGGACCAGTGGCACCGAGCGCCCCCGAGCTGACTGCTCTTGACAGCCGAAGCGGGGAGTCCACAAGGCCAGCCGGCTGTGCTGACAGCGGTCCGCAGCACAGTCCCAGGCCCCAACTTGAAGAGGGCGGAGCGCCAGCTCAGTACTGCTTTGGAGGCGAGCTTTTTCAGATCGCAGTCCCACACAGAACCCGGTGCGTTCCACTTACCTTCGAGAGATGGGTCATCATCATATATTGGCTTTGCGTAACCGGAGAAGAAGAGTTCAACGTTCTTCTCGATAAGGCCGGTGTCGATCGGGCACAGGTGACCACGCTTGCAGTACACGCTAGATAGGCAACAGAGAGCTGTTACCAGTCCGCCGGGGAAGGCAGGTGGCCGTACAGTTCCGTGCAGACCCGAGGCGAAGGGACCAGGCGCGAGTCCTAGGCTCCTACCTTTCCACTTGCCAGAACACTAGATCGCCACAGTGTCCTCACCCCAACTGTTTTACCTGACTCTCCCACCTGTGCATCAAGAGGACAGAGGTAAGAAAGAGTCTACACTCTTGACGCCTGACACCTGCAGGCCTAGGTGTCTACAGGGGTGACACCGGATCAGGGAGTCTTACAGCGGGAGGACAGGAAACCTCGTAGGGGAAAAGTAAATCCGTCTTTCCTCGGCATATTGCTAACGGAGAAACACTGGCTTCTCAGACCTGTTCCACTCAGGGTCATACAACCCTTGCCTCCATCTAGCTCCAAAACGTTTTCACTGCCCCAGAGAGAAGCTCATCTCCGGTAAGCAGACACTACTTCCTATGCCCTCCCTGCCCTGGCAACTCCCCACTTTGTCTGCACTTACCTATTCACCGTATTTATACATGGTCAGTGCTACAGGAGCTACACCCCACCCCCCAAAAAAGCGTAATACAGCATACTACATAACAGCGTAAAAGTAGTATGAAGATAGGGGAAGGACAGACTTCGGCTCACTCAGAGGGTTAAATCTCGAGCTTGAAAGCATCCACAGTCCTGTCACCCAAATGTCAAACTTCAGAAGAACATGAAATCAGGGTGTGTGGGGGGTGGGTGGAGGTCTTTCTGCTCATGCCGGCCTCAGCGACTACTTTCTGCCCCAGAGGTACCATCTTGTTCCTCAAAGGCCCAGGCAGGCCACACGCCCTCTGCAGCTCTGGGGAGCACCACCCTCCACCGCGATCCCGGAGCGTAGGCCCTTGGAGGCCAGAAATCCTCATCGTGAAATCTCACAGAACTTAAGAAATGAAAACATGAACACCTTGAGCTGAACTCCCCTACTACATGGCAGGCATGACAGACAGACATGAGTCATAGCTCTGCCCTCCGGACTTAAAGCCCAGTGGGATGCGTGGACACATATCTAGGGAGAGCAGGACACCATGGACCTACAGAAGAGGAGGAAATAGTACCCAGCCAGACAAGCTTTCCATGGGTCCTCTTTCTCTTTTTTTAATTAAAAATTTTATTTGAGATAGAGTGAGAGTGAGAGAGAACACAAGCAGGGGAAGCGGCAGGCAGAGAAGCAGGCTCTCCATCAAATCAGGAGCTCGATGTGGGGCTCGATCCCAGGACTCTGGGATCATAGCCTGAACTGAAGGCAGCCACTTAACCGACTGAGCCACTCTGGCAGCTCCCATGGGTTCTCCTGATAGAAGTGATATCAGGGAGAAGTTCTAAGTTCCAGGCAGGGGCAGGACCCACTAGTTCATAGTACGGACCCTACCCTGGACTTGCATCCATTTGCCACTTTCAGCCCAAGTGCCAGAGGTCACCAGAGTCCCTAAATACCCCAGGCAGTCTGGCTCCAATGGCCCGAGGCTAAAAAGCACATTACCCCTGAGAAGTATGTCTTTAGTGCCACCTCCCTGCCCTGCAGGAAGGAGTCTGCAGCAGACCTCTCCAGGGGCAGCCAAAAGCCCCCAAGCTCTGACATTCCTGACTATAGCAGCCCTGGCTCGCTGAGCCCCAGTCTGGGCAGATGCAACAGGGACACACGAGGGCACGAACGTCAGCGGTATCAACACAGCACACTTCAGTGGCGGAGGCGAGGGCCAGGCCTTGAGGATCACAGGTAGACGGACAGCATCCTGACACAGATCAGGATCCTGATCGTGTTGGAGAGGAAAATACAGCCGACCACTGACCACAGGAAGCAAGGAATGTGCTGCAGAAGAAACATACTGGGGTTCCTGTCTGAGGGCAAGAGAACCCCTAACCGGCTCGAGCTCACAGCTGTCATGGAAGTGATGCCCACCTGAGGCTCGCAACAGGTGTGATGGAGGCCACCCCCCTCCCCCGCACCCCACAGGAAGGGGAAAAGCACCTGCCACGGCCAGAAAGATATCCATTTCCCAGAAACAAAGCACAGCCTCAGAGTAGCTGCAGCGAGAAGGGGCCGAATGGAACAGAGGGCGCTGAACACGGAGACTCCGCGTCCTCAAAGGTTTGTCTGAACCTTGCCAAAGGCACGGTCCAGATGCCAACACCCTCACGCAGAAAACTCCGGGGTCACTGCCACAGCCTGCAAAGCCCTGCAGGATCTAGCCCCCTCCCTGACCCCCGGCTCCCTCAACTCCCACCACAGCAGCCTCAGGACGGCGTCGTCCACCTCGGAGTCGCCCCCGCTGTGCCGTCCGCGTGCAGGGGGGCGGGCGGGGGGTCTTTCCCAGCCATCCCCTCGGCTCGTGCTCCAGCTCACTAAGGGCTCTGCTCAAGCCACATACCCGCCATGCCAGACACGGCCTTTTCTGCCAGCCCCTCTGCTCGCCGTGCCCTTCCCATCTGCCGTAGCTGTCACCGGCTGACAGGGAGGACGCCGTTTCTGCCCCCATGAAAGCAGGGACCTGCGCAGCTCCATCCCTAACAACGAGATCAGTACCCGGCACGTGGCTGGCCTGCATCTGAACGAGCTTCAGGACAGGCACAGACGGAAGCTTCAACACGTATAGTCTTCGCCAGCCACACAGCAACCCTACCACACTCCTGCCATCATCTTTACCCATGAAGTGTTAGCAACTTAGGAGATGTGACAGCTTAGGTGTTGAAGGACTTCACTAGGATGGGGGGAAGGGGGAAAAACACAGAAACAGACAACTTCACTGGGACCTTAAGAAGTTCGGCATCGTTGGGGAAGCGCTGTTTTGCTACGCGGCGGAAGCGCGGCGGTTACCTGAAGCAGGTCAGTTTGTGCTGGGGAAGAGCCTCGTAGCTCTCAAAGCCAGACTCGTTGGCATCGAAGATGGAGAGCTTCTCGCTGGTCAGCAGCTGTGGCTCGTCCACCTGCGAGACAGCCCGCCGTTATTAGGCAGCGGCGGAGGCCGGGCCCGGACGGCGGGGCAGAGCGGGAACTTACCGCGTCGGGAGGGTGCTGCTCGTACTTCAGCTCGGCGTCGTCCAGGTACTGTCCGCACTGCACACACCGCAGAGGGTTGGTCTGGGGGCAGGGACACAAGCGGCGCTCGGAGGGCGGTGCCGGGCAACCCCGCCGCGGCCGGAGCACAGGTGTTACCCCCAGCTGCAGGTTCACCTTGGGCGACACTACTGTTTTGGCTCGGGCCACTTTTTTCTCCATTCTGAGAATAAAGCACAAGATGGTTTAGTTTTTAAAATCCTTTCAGGACATGTGAGAATCTGCCAAAGCTACACCTTATCTACCAACACCGCGAGCATCGCTGCTGCCTCGGGGCAAGGTGCTGCCCCCCCCCCATCCTTCCCACCCAGAGGGCTGCTGCCTCGGGGCAAGGTGCTGCCCCCCCCCCATCCTTCCCACCCAGAGGGCTGCTGCCTCGGCAGACTGGCAGGGTTCGGGTCCTGAGCTCACAGAGCCAATCAGACACAAAGCTACGCTAAGGCTGCTCTCGCAATTCCCTAAAAGCCTCTTTATCTTTCCTTCTAGAACAAGAATTTTAATACTACCTGCTTTTACTAAGACAAAAATAAGTTCTTACGGTTCTTTGGATGTAGTTTTGCGTCTCTTCTCTTCCTAAGTAGAGAGAACAAAAGAGGAGTGAAGGATACAAAAAAGTATTTTCCATCTGAATAATGCTTCAGAATTTTACATGTTTATCACAAAACCTGGTCAGAGGCAGAGAGGAAGGCAGTCAAAGGACCAGTGAGGCCCCAGCCATCTGCCGTGTATAAAGTCTTATATTCAAAATTCCCATAATGAAAGCCTTTTTTTTTTTTTTTTTTTTTTAAAGATTTTATTTGAGGGGCGCCTGGGTGGCTCAGTCGTTGAGCATCTGCCTTCAGCTCAGTTGGTCTCGGGGCTCCAAGATCCCGGGGTACTCGGAATCAGCCCCGCATCGGGCTCCCTGCTCCTTCCTCTCCCTCCCTCTGCTTGTGTTCCCTCTCTTGCTGTGTCTCTCTGTCAAATCTTAAATCTGTAAAATCTTAAAAAAAATTTTTTTATTTGACACAGAGAGAGCGTGCACATGTGCAAGCAAGTGCACACAAGCACAGGGAGCAGGAGAGGGGGAAGCAGGCTCCCCACCGAGCAGGGAGCCCGATGCGGGGTTTGATCCCAGGACCCTGGGATCATGATCTGAGCCAAAGGTAGACGCTTAACCAACTGAGCCACCCAGGCGCCCAACAGAGACCACTTAAAAACAAAAACAAAGACAAAAACAAAACAAACCCAAACAAAAACAAAACCAGAAAGTTTAGGGGGGCCTGGGTGGTTCAGTTAGTTAAGCGTCTGCCTTTGGCTCAGGTCATGATCCCAGGGTCCTGGGACTGAGTCCTGCCCCTTCCCCCACCTCCCGGCTCCCCACCTTGTGCTGGCTGTCCCAAAGTCTTTAAAAAATAAAAAATGAGAAAGTTTTAAAATGTTTAGCTTTCTGTACAAGCATTACCTCGTAAGTCAACAACTGATAAGGGGTGCTATGGAATGAATTAAGTCCCTCTCAAATTTCACGTTGAAGCCCTAACCCAGAATGTGGCCGTATTTGGAGGCTTTTAAGGAGGTGGGAGGTGACCCAGGTTGTAAGGGTGGTCCCAAGGGTGGGTCCTAATCCAACAGGATTGTGTCCTTGTAAGAGACAGCAGGCTCCCACTCTCCCCCCACGTTTGCACAGGGAAAAGCCTGTGAGGGCACAGTGAGAAGGCAGCCGTTGGCAAGCCAGGAAGAAAGGCCTCACCAGAAACTAACCCCGTTGGCATCTGATCTTGGACTCTGAGTCTCCAGAACTTTGAAAATAAACATGTGCTGTTTAAACCACCCAGACTATGATATGACAGGAGTCTGCTCCAGCCGCCATAGAGAAAGGGAAAACCTACTTCTAGAATTATTTGGGGTAATGAAGGAATGAGAAAACTGGACTATTATCACTCTGCAACTCCCAGTGATAAAACAGACTTAAGCAATAACTGCGAAAAACCTCCGTGAAAAGCTGAGAGGGACTTTATGAAGGATGGATCGGGCGACAACCCTTCGGCCCAGTGATCACTTTTTTTTTTAAAAAAGATTTTATTTATTTATTTATTTATTTATTTGACAGACAGATCACAAGTAGGCAGAGAGGCAGGCAGAGAGACAGGGGGGGAAACAGGCTCCCCGCTGAGCAGGGAGCCCGATGCGGGGTTCGATCCCAGGACCCTGGGATCATGACCCAGTTGAAGGCAGAGGCTTTAACCCACTGAGCCCCCCAGGCGCCCCCCAGTGATCACTCTTAAAACCTCTCTGCTCAGCGGGGAGCCTGCTTCCTCCCCTCTCTCTCTGCCTGCCTCTCTGCCTACTTGTGATCTCTGTCTGTGAAATAAATAAATAAAATCCTTAAAAAAAAAAATCACTTTGGGATGTAGGAAATACAGCAGGATTGAAAAACAAGAGCTTACCTTTTCATCCTCATCTTTTTCTTCAGAAACTTGTGGTTTTACTCTTTCAGGTTCTTTCTCTTCAGGTCTCCGTTTGGCAGCTCTGTTAGGTAAAGAAACATATGCCAAATATCTGCTCAGAGTAACCATATTGCCAACTCATATCGAAAGTAACAAATTTGGGGCTCCTGGGTGGTTCAGTCAGTTAAGTGTCTGCCTTTGGCTCAGGTCATGATCCCAGGGTCTTGGGTCCAGCTCTGCAATGGGCTCTCTGCTCAGTGGTGAGCCTGCTTCTCCCTCTGCCCTCCCCGCCAGCTTGTGTTCTCTCTCTCTCATTCTCGCTCTCAAATAAAATCTTAAAAAACAAAAACAAAAACAAACCCCCTAATGCCTCCCTATTGAGAAGCAAAATATTTAGAATATATCTGGGCAACAGATTCTTTCTTCCCATCCAATGAAGAAAGCCCCTTGTGATGGTTGATGGTGGCTTTAAAAGGAGCACTGATTAAGTTGTAGTAACCCTAAGAGAAGGCCCCCAGAAGCCCCCTGTGATCCCAATTTGGGCCACATGAGAAGTGCTGGGAGCTAAGAGACATGAGATTGTGTAGGGCTGGGACGGCTACCCAAGTGGCAGAGGGTAAAGGGTAAGGAAGAGGCCCAGTGTAATTTCTTATCCAGCCCTGCCTGAAAGGATCCAATATTCCAAGAGTATCATCAGCTCCCTGTAAACCGCTACATCGTCACAGATCTCTAGAACAATAATTTCAGCAATGAAAATTTCACAAAGCACAGCACAAAGGGACAAGCATTTCAACCACTTACAGATCTTTGGGTTGACTTCTGGGTCTCTTTTCATCCTAAGAGGGTGAAGCAGGGAGGAGAGAGAAAGAGGGGAAAAGTTAGTTTCTGAGAAAAGAGTGAGACCAAACTGAAAGTACCAGTTAACGATCGCAGCACTGTGGAACTGGAGAACAGGAAAGTCTGGAAGGATCTACAGGGTAGAGTCGAAACTTCCAATTTATAACTCCATTCCCTACCCCCTCCAAACAAGAGTGGACCAGGAGTTGGCAAACGGTTTCTATCAGGAGCCAGAGAACAAACATTTTCAGATTTTGTAAGCCACACGGTCTGTGTTGCAACTACTCAACCCCGTCATTACAGCATAAAAGCAACCAGAGACAATACAGAAGTGAAAAGGCACGGCTCTGTTCCAACAGAACTTTATAAAAAGGAACACAGTCCAGATTTGGACCATCATTAGCCAACCCAGTCCCAGGAAAGCTCATTGTAAAAGGGAATATTATAGCCATTTAGAATATGTTGTGGAAAATGCCTGTATTCGATCTCTCATCTGGTCAGAAGTGAAGAGGTCATACGGACAGCAATGGAACAGCAGGAAAAAAAACCAGGACAAAACTTAGCAATCCAGTATGGAAAATCAATAAAAGAATTCCCAGCAGTCACCAACTCCTTGTTATATACAATCCAGCACCTTCTGATCTTACGTACAAAAAATACCTCTGATAAATTTATTGAGCTCATTTGCATAGAGTAATAACTATTAGTGGGTTAAAATAGAAAAGCTAACACTATTAGAAAGAGTCACATGTGTGATCTCTCCATCCCTTTCTACCACGAGGCAAAAGCTCCTGTCAGTTTCTTTCCACAGGGACTGGGTGTTCCAACACCATCCTAAAGGTCTCTCCAGAGGGCCTGGAAAGGAATTCCGGGCAAGCACTTTTAGTAAGATAACCAGTATCTGGGCAGAAGGGGAGAGACAAGAAGATGGTAGAGCAAGCTGGAGGTGGCACCAAAAGGGTCAAAGGGCACAGAATGAGAGTGGATGCCTAGTGCCAGCCAGGTTGGAAGAAGTTCATGACCCACCAAGTCTGTGACCTGTCTCCATGGTCTAGATCTCAACAAACAAACAAACAAACAAAAAGCCAGGACAGGAACAATCCTGGGATTGTCCTAGTTCCGCTTCTCTTAGAAGCGAGCACACTGCCTGAAGGGCTGGAGAGCTTAGTGCTGCAGCTCCTGGGGCAGGAGTACCCCTCCCCTGGAGCTCGGGTAGCAGGACCGCCCTGCAGCTGACCTCACCAGCCTGTATTTTCATGAAGGCCCAGCCCTGCTCCACACATTATGTTTTAGAGTTTAAGTGTGTTTACTTAGCTGAAATGGGGTGCTGGCAGGATGGGGGAGACCTAGACTGAGAACTCAGGAGGCCAGTAAAGCAGCACAGCTGTGGCGGATGTGTCTGAGGGGACACAGGTCAAGCCTTCTCACGGAGAAGCTGGAGAAGCCAATGCACACCCCTTCGGCGAGGCGCACACAGGCCCCACCCACTGTGACAGGTAAACAGACAACTGCATGTTCACCGACCCCCACCAGGGGGATAAGGTAACCTTCCCAGAATGGTCCCATGGGTAGGTAAGGCTGGAATTGAACCCAGAGCCCTGTCCCACCCCATGTGTCCCAACCACATGGGAAGAGATTAAAAGTGACATTTAAGAAACCAAGATTCAGTCTTTACCTTCTCGTCTCCTTCATTCATTTCAGCCTGCGCCCCCGCTCTCCCTTCTCTGTCTGGCTCCTCCGTAGGCTTCGGTTTAGGAGTTCTGTCACACAAGCGGAATACATACATGCCGGTCGGCTCAGGGAGCCTGACGCCATTGCAACCAGCCCCTGTGACAACTAGACACAGTCTCCCCCCACGACTTAGAGCATGGGTTGCCTTTCCCGGCTGAAGGGCAAGCCTTCCCTGCAGGAAGCCCAAAGGCATTTTTTACTTCAGAACTTGGGATCTTTAGCAATGCCACCAGCACTTCATACAGAGGTTACTGACATACAAGAGTAGCTTAAAACAAAAACACCCCCCCCCATAGGACTCCACTGATTTCCTGTAACCCAATGGGAACTCTGCCTGCAGTGGAAGAAGGCAAGCGTCTGAGTCTGCGGTCGCCCTGGAGAGGTTCACAAGGGCCAGTCTGGTGTGCAACCTGCCCCCGCAACCACGGGAAGCCGGTTCTCCGCATAGTACCTTGGCTGCAGGGCCCTCCCTGCTGCCCTGTTCGGCTGCTCCCCGTACCCCGAGAATAAGGCCTAGCCTCAACATCTACTTCAGCCAACTCGACGTCAGCAGAGGCTTGAGGTGCTTTTCACCTCTGCCCTCACGCTCTGCCGCCGCCAAGAAAGCACACCCCGGCTGGCCAGGTCCTGGAGCAGAGGCAGATCCCATCACCCCCACCACCTCTGGCCAAGAGCAGCTGACAGTCACCAAGCCGCAGACTTATAAGCTAAAATAATGCTGTGTGAAGCCACTGGGCTTTAGCAGGATTCTGCTCTGGCGTCTTCAACAGCTGCTCGGCCAGTGCCCTTTACTGCCCTCTGACAAGCTGCTTGCTGCAGGACCACCGGTGAGGAAGGGCCTGGGGTCACGATCAGCTGAGAGCAACTGAGCCCTCCGTTCACTACAGTGGTCTGACCTCCCACAAGCACAACCAGCCACACACACGTATAACTTACACACCTAATGCCCTGTCCGGCCAGCTCACTACCAGAGTGCTTATTTCAGCAACTAATTTCACAGTAGAAAGTGCAAAGGCATGTTAGGCATACTTACGGTTCTTTGGCTTGACTTCTGAGCCTCTTTTCTTCCTGGGGGAGGGGGAGGGGAGGAAGAGGGGAGAGAAGAAAACTAGTTGACTTTCCTTCACTTAGACCTGATCTTTTTCAAGATTTTATTTGGGAGAGCACGTGCAGAAGCAAGCAAGCAGAGGAGCAGAGGGAAACGGAGATAGTCTCCAGCAGACCCTGGGCTGAGCGCAGAGCCCGATACGGGGGCTCGATCCCAGGACCCTAAGATCACAACCCGAGGTTCAAGAGTCGGATGCTTAACTGACTGAGCCACCCAGACGTCCCGCCCTGATCTTTCTGTAAGTGTTCTGCGGAAATAAACCTAAACCGATCATATAGTCTAGCTGGTGGGAGTAAAGACGGTCTTCAAGACAGCACGTTTAATTCTGGTGTGGTAAGCGGGCAGAAGTGGCAGGATCTAAGAGTTTTATAATCCAAGTGTTTTACCCCCAAACCCCTCTATCACCCGTCATTTGGAAGTGGACAACCTCACAGACAGCTAGCTATCAGAACAGGAACCAATAATAGCAGCAGGAAGCAGGATGGCCTACTCCGCAAGGGTTCTACCTCAAACCCTGACAGCACGTCGGTTTGCACCCGACTTTAAAGAGCTCAACACATCTCTCTGGAAAACATCGAGGTGTGCTCGGCCTCAAACTCCACATTTTGTGAAGAGACCACAAGGGCTGGTGATGTTGAGAACATATCGCAGATGCTCTACTATGAGAAGACATCCTGGGAGTCCGACCACAGCTAAGGAACGTCAATCCTGCCCAAAGCTCCTTCGGAGGGTGGTCAAGAAAGCCCCCTGGAACGGCCTGTGCTCAGATGAGCTTGGAGTGCTCTAACCATTAACTGCTGTCTAGTTTTCCCCAGTATCAGGGTAAGAAAGGTGACCAATTAAAGGTGAGCGTTAAGGACCAAGTGGCTTAAGAATTATCATACATCTTAGCTGCTCCCCTACTAGAGCAATAAAACACACCCATCTTTTAAGAGGTTCCCAGTAACACCAGTAACCCTCCCAGTTTGTAAGAAACTTTTAAAAAAACTTATTTATTTGACAGAGAGAGAAAGAGATCACAAGGAGACAGAGAGGCAGGCGGGGGTGTGGAAGCAGGCTTCCTGCTGAGCAGAGAACCCGATGTGGGGCTCAATCCCAGGACCCTGAGATCATGACCTGAGCCGAAGGCAGAGGCTTAACCCACTGAGCCACCCAGCCGCCCCTTGTAAGGAACTTCTAGCCGATATCTTCACAGGATACAAATCAGGACCTGAAGTCGCTCCACCACCTGTGACCGCTCAATGTTAGCAGCATGTCACACAAGGAGTACTGTCCAATTGTAAGGCTTCTGGTATCAAACCCCTAGTCCCTTTCCTATCCCCTCCCCAAGGGGGTTCAGGTGGTACATCTCTTTCAGAGAACCTTAAGCTCTGATTTTACAAAGGAACTGGAGGTCTGAGGAAGACCTGGGGGGGATCTGGCCTTGTCTCACTTAAGAATACAACTTAGGGGTGCCTGGTAGCTCAGTTGTTTCGGTGTCTGCCTTCAGCTCGGGTCATGATCCTGGGGTCCTGGGATCAAGCCCTGCATCAGACTCCCTGCTCAGCTCAGCCGGGAGCCTGCTTCTCCCTCTCCTTCTGTCACTCCCCCTGCTTGAGCTCTCTCACACCTTCTCTCTCTCAAATAGTTAAATAAGTAAGTATACAACTTAAAGGGGGGCCCGGTCAGTTGAACGTCCAACTCAGTTTGGGTTCAGGTCATGAGCTCAGGGTCCTGGGTTCAAGCCCCACATCAGGCTCCATGCTCAGCGCAGAATCTGCTTGAGAGATTCTCTCCCTCCCTCTCCTTCTGCCCTTCCCCCAACTCACCTCTCTAAAATAAATAAAATCTTGGGGGGGGGGGAGGCGCAACTTTGTATCTGGATGCTGCCACAGAATTCTAGCACCACAGGTGTTTGAGAATGAGATTTCCCCCCAAAGACTTGGTGAGTGAGGGAGGCAGATGGACAAGGGCAGGGACCAAAGTTCTGCAACTGAGGCGCGAGCACAAGGTCTAGCTGAGCCCCAAGCCTAACACTGGTGTGCTTATCCCCACAGCCACATAACCCCCTGTCCAGGTAGAGAACCACAGAAAAAGGGAGTTTGAAACACATTTTGGCTAAAGTCAAGGTCATTTTGATTAGAGAAAGTCATTTTGTTCCTACAGGCTCCCCACTCCCCCAACCCCCTTCCTAAAACCAAATGGGGACTCAAAGATTAAAAAGTACAATCGACAAACTTGGATGGGACCAGGCTTTACTTTTTCCTCTCTTTCTTCCTCTTCTTCCATGTGTGTTCCAGGTTTTACTCTTTCCGGTTCTTCTGCAGGGAGCGGTCTAGCAACTCTGTCAAGCAAAGTAGCACACACCCCAAGGGTGACTCTCCCAAACTCCTCCCCTGCAAGCGGTTGTCATCCGGTCCTTCTCTTCCTACCCAAGGAAGCAATCTTCATCCCAGAACCTCAAAAGGCACATACTACTTTAATATTTAATAGGACCTTTAAATCTGGCTCTGACAACGGCCAGTTGCCCTCAATTCATTCTTTTGCAATGAGAATTCTACATGAATTGAAGGTTAATAATCTGACCCCAAATTCAGCATTCTTAAGCCATCTATAGTCGCCATGGCAACTCACAATAAAGCTCCTTAAAACTCTTCAGAAAAGTCATTTCAGTAATGAAGATTGCACATTGTACAGAAAAGATGTATTAATTATTCTTACTGTTCTCTGGATGTAACTCTCCGTCTCTTTTCCTCCTGTGTGGAGAGAAGGGAAGAGGACACGAATATTCATTTCAAAGAAGATCAAAATGAAAAGCATGGGTGAGAAAGTATTCAATACATTTGATACAGTTAAACAGGGCAGAGGATCTGGGTTGGGGGGAAAGATCTGGGCAACCATCAGTCTGGTAGTGATGTCCCCACTCCCTCAAAGCAAAGAAGAGGGCCAGGAGTTGGTCCAGCACATGTCTGTGTACCAGCTGGTCTAGTGAGGTTATGTAAAAGAATCAAAGATCCTTCACCTCCCATCGGGAATCCTTTAGCATTAAAAAAAACAAAAAACAAAAACAAATAGTAACCTGAGATTCACATCAACAAGTAAGAATGACAACCTCAACCGGACACCAGCTCTTCTCGGATAATAACCCAATGCCCCATTTCCCTAAGTTCACACTATTTGCCATCTCCAGGAGATCTATATGTATTTAAAAGGGATGAAATTATTGTGATAAAATAGATCCGTACCTTGTTTGAGGTGGAGGTTACAACAATAATCGACACATGTGACTACATACACATAAGCGAGAACTGGTAAAGTCTAATTATACCAATGTCAGATCCTGGTTTTGCTGTTGTATTAGTTATAGGACAGGTTACCATCGGAGAAAGTTGGGTAAGTTACCCAGAACCTCACTGTAATCCATTATTTGAAACACATATGAAAGAAATCTGTATCTGTATCTGTGGAAAATCCTGCCTCCAGGATGTAGCTCAGACTTGAGCTACATCCGCTCTTCCCAGAGTCTCCAGCCTGTTGGCCTGTCCTGCGTGTTTCACAATTGCCAGCCTTAAACCCACGAGCCAATGTCTTAAGATTAATCTTCTACATATACACAGTCTGTTGGTTGTTTCTCCAGCAAACCCACAGACGGTACACCAGTATACTAATACATTCTCTCTCTCAGTCTACATAGAAGAAACTGATAAATCCTAACCCCCAACTCCCAAAGTTCAGGGAGAAGGGAGATCTATGCACCAAAACATCCTTTTGTACTACTTAGTTTTACTAAATGCATGTAATGCATTGGTTTTAAAACACAGTAAAATTTCAAAACTTTAAACTGACTAAAGTAAGATTATCTCCATATGATGACTTACGTGACCAATGCCCCTGATACCACTGTTTGGTACATGAAGCCTTCCTCTAGACTAGTGGAACAGATGGTATTTTTACAAGTGTCTCACCCACAAGGCCTCCAGGCCTTACACAAACTCAGAAACTGAAATACCCGTTTAAGAGGCCAGACGAGGGGGCGCCTCGGTGGCTCAGTGGGTTAAGCCTCTGCCTTCAGCTCAGGTCATGATCTCAGGGTCCTGGGATCGAGCCCCACATCGGACTCTCTGCTCAGCGGGGAGCCTGCTTCCTCCTCTCTCTCTGCCTGCCTCTCTGCCTACTTGTGATCTCTGTCTGTCAAATAAATAATGAAAAATCTTTATTAAAAAAAAAAAAAAAAAAAAAAAGAGGCCAGACGAGAAGGCTATGTAAGCCTTCCAAAAAAGTTAGGGTGCAAGAAACCACTCTAAAACGGATGCATGTGGGAGCGAGCTATTGATATAAGAGTCAGCCTGCTTCTGCCTGTACTGGTTTTTCCTAGGAGACAAGAGGCTTGTCCACTGACTAGTGGTTCCCTCTGTGCCTCAGTTTCCCCTTGAGAGTGGGTAACCCAAGTAAACTGTAACTATCTGAATAAAGGTTATGAAGACTAACATCAAGTTCCTAAAACCAGAATCAGTGTGTCTCACAACAGGATGTCAAACCTACCTCAGTGCTAGGGATAACCCAGTGACACCTGAATGACCCCTCAGTCCAGTGCTTCTCACCCAGAGCAACTTTACCCCTCACGCCAAACTGGCAGTAACTGATGCCTGGGTGGTCACAACTGAGAGGGGAGAAGGGGATTACTACTGGCATCTAGTGAATAGAGGTCAGGATGCTGCTGTGTTCCACAACCCACAGGGACGCCCTCCCCACCCCACCCCCCAGCAAAGGAGCAACTGGCCCCGCAAGTCAATGGCATGGCTGGGAAACCCGGGCTTAAAGAGGAGTGTCTGTAGTTTGCTCTATCAGTAGCAATACGGCATTTATTACCTACACCCAAACCTATAGACTTCCCCTCAACTTACACAGCTAATCTCAAATCAAAATCAAAATGAAAACAAACGTGTGACAGCCTAGGATTTTCTAGGTATGGCCCTCAAGTCACAAGGAAAAGTACCATCAGAGATTCACATTTCCTGTATCAAAGACCCTCAGTAAGCCACGGGTTTTCTAAACTAAGAGCTCCAAGCAGCACTGTTCTACACACAGAAGCTGTCTAATGCCCTGCTGTTAGACAAGCTAGATGTGGAAAGGGGACTTAGAGCAGCAGCGAAGGCTGCAAACCTGTCGCACTGGATTGCCAGTCTTGCCCGCTAGAGAAGTAGGAAGGTAGAGGGAACAGACTCTGAAGGTACAGGGCTGCCTTGTGAGTAGCGGGGGTCCGTGGAGCCCCCAGGCCTAACGGTGACATACTTCATACTGCCTGGGTGCAGCAACATGTCCTAACGCCATCTTGGTCGCTTCAAGTCCATTTAGGTAGTCCTAACTTTACACTTGGCCTATCAGCAAACGTACCAAAAGAAGGGAGAGGGAAGAAAACGCCAGCCCTACCTGGTCTTTTTCTTCCTCGGGAGACTCATCCGATTTCACTTTTTCCTGCTCTTCCTCGGGCTTCCGTTTGGCAGGGCTGTCAGCAACGGGAAAGCCAACTGTTAGCTCGGCCGGACGCCAGTGCTCCAGCAGGCCCGAGAGGACTTGTAGCCCTCCCCACCAAAGGCAGCCTCTTCAGGACAGATTCAGGTCATGGGTGTCTTATTCCCTCCAAGGAAATGCCCTCACTGCCCGAATATTAAAAGAGGCTTCAAGGGCGCCTGGGTGGCTCAGTTGGTTGAGCGACTGCCTTCGGCTCAGGTCATGATCCTGGACTTCCAGGATCTCGTCCCACATCGGGCTCCCAGCTCCTTGGGGAGTCTGCTTCTCCCTCTGACCTTCTCCTCTCTCATGCTCTCTCTCACTCATTCTCTCTCAAATAAATAAAATCTTTAAAAAATAAATAAATAAATAAAAGAGGCTTCAAGTTTAATGTCTGAGTGACAGGTTAGAATGCTGCCATTTTGCAAACCTAAGAAATCATGGATCTCGATGTTGATCAACAGCTGCTGGCATCACAGAAGAGATCTCACATGCCTCTAAAAACACATGGCACCATCTATGGAAGGGTCTCAAAAAATAATAAAGCTGGAACCTGATCAAGCTTCTAGAATGAACTAACCAGTTTATAAGAAACACAAAACAAGACATTAACAAGGACGCAGTCAGCTAGACCTAGAAACTATTGGACAAAATGAACTAATTTCTTCAAATAAATGGCAAGAAAAGAAAGGAATCTAATTAGGAAAGCTTAAAACAAATCAAGCAAACAAAATTTACCACACACGAGGAAACACAGACACTGGCTGTATGTTTCATAGTAAGGAATTATGCTTTATAAAGTACAAAAATATTAGACTTATATTTTGTCTTTTTAAAGAGACTGCTAGGGACACCTAGGTGGCTCAGTGGGTTAAGCCTCTGCCTTCGGCTTGGATCATTATCTCAGGGCCCTGGGATAAAGCCCCGCATCAGGCTCTCTGCTCGGCAGGGAGCCTGCTTCCCTCTCTCTCTGCCTGCCTCTCTGCCTCCTTGTGATCTTTCTCTCTGTCAAATTAAAAAAAAAAAAAAAAAAAAAAAGAGAGAGAGAGACTGCTAAATGTTAACATTTTTATTCACATTTTGCTGGAATTGCTAAACAAGTCTGCCTTCATGTTCCCAGGGTCCTGGGATGGAGCCCGACGTCGGATTTTCTGTTCAGCAAGAGTCTGCTTTTCCTTCTCCCTGCCACTCCCCCTGCTTGTACTCTCTCTCTGTCAAACGAATAAATAAAATCTTGGGGAGCGAGGGAAACTTTAAAAAAAGATAGAAATATATTGAAATGACATGTCTGGGAAGGTTTCAAAATAATCCAGTTGGGAGAGAATTTATGGGGGTACAGATGAAAAGATGGCCAGCTGGTAACTGTTGACACTGGGTGACAGGTATCTGGGGCCGGGGGTTGGGGGGGGTGTTCATTTTACTATCATGGCTAGTTTTGTATATATTTGAATGTTCCCAGAAGAGTAAGAACACAGGTGTTGAGAAATGCTTTTCATCAGTGTTTAACGAAGAAAACTAAGACAAAAATCTATGCAATGTGGAACTCAAAATTGCTAAATTATACCCTAATTCCATTCCTATTTACCAAGAACAGTTTGCCCCGAGAAAAGATGGCTGTCAATTCATTATATACTGACCCCCTTGAGAAATGAGATAAGATGGTGGTCTGCCTGGTAGTTTGCCTTGTAATCCTGGGGCTCGAAGAAGCAGCTTCAGCTGTTTAAAGAAAAAAGAAAAAAAAAAAAAAAAAGCCCCTATGAATAAAAAAGTTCACAAAGTGTAGTTCTTAAGCATTCGTAAGCTAGTGCAGAGAATCAGGTTCTGAAGATTAAGTACCCTTCTTTTTTTTCTCCAACCAACAACAATCTCGATTAAAGGTAGCAATTAGTACCTGCCAATTTGCTGAACTGAGCCATGGTACTGGAGCTCTTAATTGAGGGGCCATAGCCTGAACCAGAGAAGGAGACAACCTCCTCTATGCCGTCAAAAGACAAACTGGCCAAGAACCTGACCAGCACTCAGCTCCCATACTCTCGTGCGTTTTCACAAATTCCAGAAGAGTTACTTCGACTACAAAGGAGACTATACATTTAGCTTAAATAGGTGTTTAACTTAGAAATAGTATTACTACCTCCTGTTACCTTATACATCACCAACTTAAGCTACGTTTTGGGACCTCCTGCTCCATATTTGGTCAAAGAACAAATCTGAAGACGTACGTACATCCAAGCCAGTTAGGAAGTACGTGCAAGAAACAAACCAGGAGGTACTGTCCCAGGGGGACTGACGGCTCTAAGGCTAGTACCACGTAAAGGGACAGCTAATCTCCACCAAGATTAAATAAGTGGTCTTACACTTGGTCTCTCCATCGGCCTTGCTTCGTCTGGGTGTGGGAAGTTTGGAAACGGGTTTGGGAGATTTCTTTTCCTCTGCCATTCCCACTCTGCGGTCCTCGCCGCTTGTCTGGCTCCCGTTTTCTAGACGTCCGTTCACTTCCCGGCTGAAAGCATGAGCTCCGTTCTCCAAGGATAAATCTTTATTTAAAAGGGATTTGACTTTAGCCAGGTAGCCCTCCTACAGCAGGAAAGGATAATTTAAGTAGCAGTGAATGTAAACAAGTGGCAACAAGAGAATAAGGAAACACGCATTTCCTTTTTAACTACTGGGTAACAAGGAGAGCTGGGGATGATTCTGCCTTCCTGGTCACACGGGAGTTATAGGGGAAGAGACACTTTCTAGACACCAGGATGCTGAGAACTGACTTACCTCTGATAATTCCTCTTTATGTAATTTGGTTTCCAAGTCACATAACTGATTTTTTATTTCTGTTTGCAGAAATTCATGCAAGAGATTCAGTTTCTCCTTCACACATTCCTAAGGGAAGGATATAGGTTTAGATGTCCCCAAACTCCCAAGTCACTAATGGGCTACTACACAGATAATTAGGCCGCCTGGTCATGAAATGCCAACTGAATGGCAGGCAATGTTGACTCAGCCCAGAAAACTGAATATTCACAAGACACGTTTATGATGTTTCCCTTAAGATCACATCATACCATCTCCGGAGCGGTGAAAAATGGGAAGATTAGGAGGTGGGATAGAGACATATAACAGTGTATTAGGAAAAAACTGTGCTTTTGAGAACTGTGCCCAGGACAAGTTACAATTCAGAACTGATGGTGTGAACCCAGATTGGGAGACTTATCGGTGAGTTACCAAGAGATTGCAGCACGTTAACACAGAACATTAAGAATAATATCTAAGCTATCCTCAAAACTATGGGGAAAAAGCCCGGGAGCCTGAGTGGCTCAGTCGGTTGAACATCTGACTCTTGGTTTCAGCACCCGTGATGATCTCATGGGTCATGGGAATCAAGGCCCACATCAGGGCATCTGCTTGAAGATTCTTTTCCTCTGCCTCTCCCCCCACCACTCACACACATGCACACCCTAAAATATTTTTCAAAAATACTATGGAAAAAAGCTGACTTCACTTAAACTTTTTATGAGCCACAAACTATCTGAAAAATAGTAACGTTTGGTATTAAAATTTAAGGTGGAGATTACCTTTTCTGTTAGGCTATCTCTTTCCAAATCTTTGAGCCTGTGGGAAGAAAACGGAGAAAGAAAGGCAATTATGCAACTGTTTACTCTAAGACTAAAACCACAGTTGCGTGTGTGTGGTTTTTTTTTTTTTTTTTTTTTTTTTTAAGATTTTATTTGTCAGAGAGAGAGAGCGCGAGCCAGCAAGCGCACAGGTAGGGGGAGAAGCAGGCAGGGGGAGAAGGAGGCTCCTCACTGAGCAAGGAGCCTGATGCGGAACTCGATAACAGGACCCTGGGATCAATACCCAAGCCAAAGGCAGCCACTGAACTGACTGAGCCAGGCGTCCCTAAATCCAAATTTGAAGAACTTTAGAAATAAATTTGACATGTAGCAGTGTTAGGGAAAAAAACAAACAAAAGACCACAGTGGTTTTCGCCCACCCAAGCTAGAAATCCTACTACAATGCCTGTAGTGGTCTTTAAGAAGTCACTTTCGATCTGAATGAGGTCTCCCCTCCCCGCCTTAGGGTGCAGTTTTTCTGGTAGTGAGAGAATAGAGGAGCTCCATAACGGTATTATTTCCAAAGGAACTAGGGAAATAGAGGCAGGCCATATAGTTGGGGTGTACCTGTCAAATGACCTACAGAAGGTCTTCCTCCAGTTGGTCTGGCAAGACCCCATGGAAGGGCATACCACAGGGTGGCCAGTGTTAGAAGGAATGGACCAGGGTCATAAGATGCTGTGAGGGAACAGCCAGCTAACATTCCCAAAGGCCAGGGTGGGGGTGGCAGCCTTCAAATGAGGAACATAAGAGAGGGAAGTAGGGGCACCAGAGTGGCTCAGTCAGTTAAGCATGCTACTCTCAATCTCAGCTCGGATCGATCTCAGGGTCGTGTGTTCAAGTCCAGCACTGGGCGTGGAGCCTACTTAAAAAAAAACAACAACATACAACAACAAAAAGGAAGTAAAGGCATCTGGTGCAGCAGGGAGTACCCACACTCAGGGGTGACAGATGAAGTGAGAAAAATTGTTGGCTGGCGCCTCACCAGAGAGCTCCTCCTTTGGAATGTTTATACCTAATCCTTCAGGAGTGTAGAACTGTCATGAGTTTGGCGAGAAAAGCAGAGCCTGATTTGATCACTGAAGATTAGCGTCTTGCCTCTTCTTTCGGGGGGAGTGGAAGGGGACAGAAGACACTGAGGAAAGGGAGGTGAGTGGACAAGCTTTGGTTCCTAGGCTGGGTGCCACCTGTGGACAGTGCGGGAAGAACAGGTCTAACCAGCTGGGTTAGCATCGGTCACTGGAGAAGTGCCCTGGGCAGGGACCAGGCCTCTACCATCTCTGGACCCTCCTACCCAGCACCCATACAGACAACGTACTCTTATCATTAGCCAAAAGGGCAAGAACAGAGCTCTCCCAGCCTGGTTTTTCCAAAGAGCCACGTGTGAACGCAACACTGGGAATGCAAGCAACAGGCTTTGCGGGACTCCTGTCACACAGACACTGCTCTGAGTGCGTGTGGGCCCCGCCTCTAGCTTTGACCCCCACCACATCTGCAGGCACCTATTGCGTGCCAGGCCCTGTTCCAGGCAACAAGCTGGGTAATGGGATGCCAGGACTGCCAGGAAGGGACCTTCAGACCTGGGTGGTCAGGAAAGGTCTTTCTGTAGAAGCCTCTGACTGGGGGTGCCTGGGTGGCTCAGTCATTAAGCGTCAACCTTCGGCTCAGGTCATGATCCCAGGGTCCTGGGATCCAGCCCCACATCGGGCTCCCTGCTGCACAGAGAGCCTGCTTCTCCCTCTGCCACTCCCCCCGGCTTGTGCTCCTTCTCTCGCTGCGGCTCTGTCACATAAATAGAATCTTAAAAAGAAAAAAATCTGACTGCAGACACAGTGGTAGCATATACTATATCTCACACACACACACACACACAGAGTACATGTAACCCCTTCAAAGTCCTTCCACCCTCGACGTAACTCAGGTCGGGCTTCTCCGTCCTTCTACTCACAGAACCCTGGCGAAAACAAGGCCCCTGACCCCCAGGCTACCTCAGCTGGCTATGAAGCCCACCCGAGTACCCTTTCCACAACGCCGATGACTACCTCGGGGCACAAATTCTGCCGACCTCTCCCACGACCTGGGAGTGTTTAGCCTGGCAGAGAGGAACCAAATAAACTCTTCAGGGGACCTCAAATGCTTTGCCCTGTGAAGACGGACTGTCACCTGCCTGGCCCCAGAGAGGAAAGGCGGAGCCCAGGACAGGCCCTGAGGAGCCAGAAGTGTGACAGGGACGAGGCTGGGCAGTGCACCTCCTGCCCCCCAGGCTTTCACGGAAGAGTCCATCCCTCTCCCGGGAAAACGGAGGGCGACACCATCTCACAGAGGCTTCGCATTCAGAGCGGGGAGGATTAGAACAGACGTGGAGGACCAGGCAGGACACTCAGCCGCAGCCATGTTATGAGATAACACCTTAGCTCCCTTGCAGCCCGAGACCCCATGATTCATTGCTCGTCGCTTCCCTCACACAGTCCTAGAAGGGAAATAAACTGTAACTGAAGGAATCAAGCAAATGTAGTTCAAACCTGAGGGCTTCTGAAGAGCAAAGGTATAAAAAGCATCAGGAAGGACTAGCCTGGGGCGGTTGTGGGGGGGTGACCAGCTCAGAGGGAAGGGAGCAGGGGAGCCGCCCCAAGAGGAGCGGTACAGTGGAGCAGCCGGCTCAGGACACCCAAGAAACCCACACAAGTCAGGTTGGGGGTCAGTGTGAGGGAAGTCAATAACATCAGGCTAAAAAATTGATTTTGTTCCACAGTTAAACCACTGAAGGAATCATGGGGGGAGGGGAGGGCAGGGAGGAAGAAACCAAGACACAAGAGCCGTGTTTTAGAAAATTAATCTGGCAAAATTACATAACGTAGATTAGGCAGGAAGAGATTACAAAATGTTAAATCACTCTTTAACACGCTAGAAATGCTGGTCTGTAATGTGATTTACCAGGAATGGAGACCACTGCTAGAGAAGTTACAAAACTTCATGAACTCTGCCTCCTGGAACTGGCCCATGGCAGATGGAAGAGGGTTGTCTGAGATGGTATCTCAGACGGTCTGAGATGGTATCTCAGACGGCCTGAGATGATATCCTGCCTGTGGGAGGCAGGATAATGAGCCCTTCCCAAAAAGAGATGTCCAAGTGCCCTAATCCCCCAGAACCTGGGAGTATGGTGTCTCACTGGTAAAAGGGACTCTGCAGATGTGATTAAGGTTATAGCCCTTGAGATGGGCAGAGTATCCTGGATTAGCCAGGTGGGCCCAATCTAATCACCTAAATCCTTAAAAGCAGAAAAACCTCCCAGCTGCATTTCAAGAGATGTGACTAAAGAAGGGTGAGAGAGAGATGTGGCATGAGGACTCGCTTTACTGACTTGAAACATGGAGGCAGTGGGCCATGAGCCAAAGGGTATATCCCTCCAGAAGCTGGGCATGGTTAGAGCCAGCAAGAGAAGAGGGACCTCAATCTGACAACCACAAGGAACTGAGTTCTGCCAACAGTTTGAAAGAGTGAAGAAACATTCTCCCCAAGAGCCTCCAGGAAGGAATGCAGCCTGCTAACACTATTTCATCCAGCGAGACCCATACCAGATTTCTGACCTACAGCATTGGTTTAAATAGAACTTAGGTTCTATTTAAATAGAACTTAGGTTTAAATAGAACTTAGGTTCTATTTAAACCACTAAGACAATTTGTTATGGATCCAATTAAAAACTAATGCATGGGATGCATGGGTGGCTCAGTTGGTTAAGCCACTCCCTTTGGCTCAGGTCATGATCCTGGAGTTCCGGGATCCCAAGTCCCACATCAGGCTCCCAGCTCCTTGGGGAGTCTGCTTCTCCCTTCTCATGCTCTCTCTCCCTCTCTCAAATAAATAAAATCTTAAAAAAACAAAAAAACAAAAACAAAACTAATGCGGTATCAGACATTCAGAACATTTTGGTAGAGAACAAGTAAACAGGCCATGAGTATAAAGAGTGACATTTCAGGGAACAGTGGCTCAGCAGCACTGGCTGGCTACCCGGCAGCTAGAAATTAAAACTGGCTTTCCTGAGAGGCCTCAAAACTGGAGTTAGTCCTGTCCAGCTGATAGGCCCAACCGATGCAAGTCCTAGGACTGGGAGAGATTAGGGTCCAGGAACGAAAGAAAATGATTGGCGGGGGCAGAACATTAGGGGGGAAGAGAGGCTCCCTGGTAGTAAACCGTACCACAAAAGCCAAGGATAGGAAGGATTAAAAAGCAAGAGATACTGAGATGAAAGAGGACAGAACACCACCTCAATTCTTAAGAAAGCCTGAGCAAGAGTAGGACTGGGTACCTGCCACAAAAGCAAAGGCGGCAGCGGAAGGAACAAGCCCAGACCGTTCTACAAGAAGCCAAACATGAAGGCTGGAATGATAAGCAGGAATATACATCATCTGCACATGGCTTATACTGAAATACTGACATCTGCCTCAGTAGCAGATCTGCATGTTGCTACTCTAAATCATGCTCCCCTAATGAAAGTGAAATACACAGCTGACCGTGCGGTAAGTAGCACAGAAGATTTTCTGGCAGGGGCTGCTTTACCACATTTATACCTATCGGCTTAGTTGGTCTTCATAACGCCCAGGTAGCATGGGCAACACCATTCCATTTTACAGATAAAACACCAAGAGGTAGGGTGCCTGGGTGGCTCAATCAGTTAAGCATCTGCCTTCGGGTCAGGACACGGATCCCAAGGTCCTGGGATGGACCTTGTTCAGAAGGGAGTCTGCTTTTCCCTCTGCCCCTCCCCCTTCTTGTGCGGGCTCTCTCTCTCAAAAACAAATTAAAAAAGGAAAAAAGACAGACAGACAGACCAAGCACCAAGCACCAAGAGGTTAAAAAACTTAGCCCTGTAGCTATGGTAGGAAGGAATCTGAACCCTGGTGGTCTGTACCTCTAGAATACTCCTGCCAGGGAGAAACAGGAGAGTCAGTTTTGCCCTCTTCAATACCCAATCAGTTGGAGTCCTGGAACTAGAGCTAAGAACTTGAAACCCAACTTAATCTAATCACAGAACAGACTAGCAGTTTAAAAAGCCACAATTACTTAGGCTAATCAGAGTGGTACAAAGGAGGTTTGCTAAGTCTGTGCTTGAATCCAGGCTTCCTTAGAGGGGCAAGTCTTGCATGCAGGCCTTTTCAGAGTCTACTCTACACCAAGGTACAGACAGAGTAAATGAGACTAACAAATCACCATCCAAGCCAGGGTTGCAAAGGCAACATGCAGGGTGCTTGGGCAGAATTCAACACCCATCCTATTATGGGGAAGAGGGATGGTCTTTCTGAGCACAGTCTGAAGGATGATTGGACAGCAGCCAACTTAGGGAAGGGGTAGATAGGGAGCAGCTCAGCATCCCACTGGCCACTCTGCATGGTCTCAGGCCCTGAGAACTTGAGGTCTGTATGGCTTGTGAAAAGAGCACACGATGAATCAGACAAGTGGACAGGGATTCTGGACTTCAGGACCAGCGCACCCGGCAGTGTGTGGGAGGCAAGGAAACCATCAAATCCAACTTTTGAAGAGGATTCACAGTTTCCACTTGGAGAAAAGACCCGAGTAGCAACAGGAAGACCAGTGAGAGACTTATCGCTTTGTACAAATGGTGGCTTGGACAAAATAAGAAATGTAAGTGGAAAAATGTAGCTTGTCCTGAAAGGCATAATTTTTAGATTTTGGGTACTTTACTTTATACGGTTTTTTGATTTGGGTGCTATACTTTAAAAATGAAGTTAAAGACTTAAAAACCCAAACACGGAAAATACTTTCTGATATTACTACATTATCTAATGGAACTACGCGTTTAAAAAAAGAAGCTGACATATATAGGTAAGTTAGCAAAAGTGACAGAAACACATGAGGATCTGGCCTAGTTTTGTAGCCAGTAGACTGTTCTACTGGACTTAAGTACCTCTTGTGTTTTAAGTCATAACCCTTTGATTTTCATAGATCAAGAAGTTATACCTCCATTTACAAATCTAAGGGAGTGTTGAATACCATGTTTATGTATTTTGTACACTGAAATTCAAAATGTAAGACGAGGTTGTTGAAGGTCCCATAAGCAGACAATTTCAATGTCCATCCCATGGCCTAAATAAAGTAGAACCCCCAAATTCTGCACCTACAGTAGGCAATTCTGGTTCAAAGTAATGTGAAACCTAAGGTAACGGAGGATGGTAAAACTCACTTAAGAGCATTCAAATTCAGCAAAAGACTTACACTGGCCCAAGAAAACCCCTAAGCTAAGCCAGTGGCCTATTCAAAACCCTAGTTGAACGGAAACGTTTTGGTAAGAAGCAGACATCAGCAGGAATCCTTGCTTCCTCACAGCAAACTCCTACAGCATCCACTCTTAAGAACTTTTGAGAATTAAATGAGGAACTGTCAAGTGCTTTACAGGATTAGGGACTGACTGGCAGAACGGACAAAAAGCTAGATTAGCCAATAAGAATGCTAACATGTGGGGCTTTATGTGCTGGGCATAGTCTCATGTCATCCAGTGTCAGTTTAAAGCCCATGTTAAGGAGTCCACGGCCACAGCCTGTTTATGACACTTGCCCAAGGTCAAACAAGCCAGAGGAGATGAGAGTTCTCACCATCAGAGTAAAGAAGACTGGGCCCAAACATCTGTTGGGTCTGTCACCACCAAGCCAGGGACTTCCATAATTCCATTTCAAGTTCTATCTTGGGAGGATACAGATAGGGATTCTTCAGCAAGACACACGTCCTCTGTGATTAAGAAGTGGACTGGACTTTAAAACCCGTGGTAGGGAGCTCCAAATACAGCCGCCCCCCTCCCCCCTACACACACACACACTCCAACTCCAAAAGCCCAAAAGACTGGCCTGGCACAACCATAGGAAAAGCACAGGGAAACAGGGAAATGGCAAAACGAGCTCACAAACCCAGGGGGGGCGTTCCTGCCTGGTCAAGGTTCCAAGGACTAGGGTTCCAAGGAGTGCCGATTTTCAGCAGTGAAACTGGTGCCCGTCGCTAACAGGAGCCCAGTATTCTTGCCCGCGACCCACCTGCACAGAACTGCTACAGCCAGTCCGGCCACTAACTGCTGTGCAACACACGCGCGCACACACGAAACTGCGGCCACTTGTGTGAAGTGCGCACGCACACACGCGCACACCCATGGCCACTGTGTCACACGCGCATATGCGCGCACACACGAAACTGCAGCCAGTTCTCCCTAGCGAGGCTTCCTTGACGCCCATGGCTCACAGGCACAGATTTACTGGGAAAGACCATCCAGCCTTCAGGCTGCCCGAGCCCCTGGTCCTGCGCTGCACGGTACGAGCTCCTTCCAGATGCGACTTCCCCGCAGCAGTCCTAGATGAAGGAAGCCCCCCAAGGAAGACGGGGGTCGCAAACCTGAGCCGGCCGCGCCCGGGCCCCAAGCGGCGACGTCTGTCTCTGGAGGCCGCCATCGGGATGCGCAGCGCGGGGTGCCACGGGGGCCCCCAAAATGCCCCCAGGGACAGGACCAGCTCGACCCCCCCCCCAAGCGGGCCGGGCACCGGAAGTAGAGGCCGAAGTGCCCGGGCCGAGGGGTGTCCTGAGGCCGCGGGCTGCCCACTTCCTGCGCGACCAAACTGGCGGCAGGAGCCAGGCCCGTGGCTCCTCCAAAAAGGGGAATCCCGAGGAGAACCCAAAGCTCGCTCTACTTTGGGATCAGAAGTGACCCCAAGTTTCTAGTCACCAGGGAACTGTGAGGGGCCTCGGCCCATTTTGGCGCCAAACGGCCAAGGGTGCGCGCGACCGGAAGTGCCACCCTGCCCGCGCCAACCGCCGCCGTGCCGTCCCGCGCATGCGCGCCCGTCTGTCAGCAGCAGCCACGGGCTACCAAGAGGGGAAGCAACCCCCCCCACCCCCAACGCCGAGCCACTTCCCAACCCCCCCCAACCCCACCTCATCGCCCCCGGCCCGAGTTCACAAACCACCCCCCGCGGCACCTACCGCCTACGGACATCATCGGGCAGGGAGATTGCTCGGGAGGCCAGCGTGGGCACCCGGGCCGGGGCGGTGCGGGCAGGCATCTTGGAAACTGCAACAGAGACAGCGGCGCCGGCGGCAGAGGCAGCCCTGGCTTTTCGCGCGGAAACCGATGGGGAGGGGCGGTGAGCTAAGGCAGCATGTACCATCTCGGCCCCGACGTGGGGGAAGGCGGGACGTACCATGGGGAGAGAGGCCATACCATGTGCGGGCAGATAGAGTGGAGCAGGTCGTGCACAGGGGCCGCGCAGGCGCGAGAAGGGAGCACACCCCCGCGTGGAGCGGTGGGCTCGTCCAAGCTCCCAGTTTGCTGGGAGCCTCGCCTGAGAGGTTCATTCATTCATTCTCCCTAGCATGCTGGGTATAAAATAGGGAGCATTCCTACAGGGCTCCAGCATGTGGGCTCTTGGGATTGTAACTGAGGACTTGAACTCCACTCCATTTATATACTCATTATAATGACCTTGGATGGGTCACTTGGACCCAGGCCCCGTTTCATCTTTAAAAAGGTGCTAATCGCAGATAATCTTGAGGACGCACAAACTATGCAGCTAGCATCACGGATCTCTCAGTATGGTGAGGCCCAGACCACTTCCACAGCCTGTGTGATTAAAAAAAGCACCAGAACTTGGGGAAAGGATAGTCTCTTCAAATGGCGTTGGGAAAATTGGGGAAATGTTTATGTGCCAACAAGTAAAGTTGGATCCTTACCTACGGCATATAAAAATTAACTCAAAATGGATTAAAGACATAAACATAGACTTGAAACTATGCAACACTTTGAAGAAAAAAGGGGGGTTCACAACATTGAATTTGGCAATGATTTACTGACTAGGACATGAAAGCACAGGCAATAGAAGCTAAAAGACAGATGGGACTACAGCAAACAATTTATGCACAGCAAAGGAGTCAGCAAAATGAAAAGGCAACATATAGAATGGGAAAAAAAGATTGCAGACCATATATCTGATAAGATGTTAATATCCAGAATAAAGAGCTACAACTCAACAAAGACAACAACCTGATTTTAAAGATGGGCAAAAGATTTGAATAAACCATTCCCTAAAAATACACAAATGGCCAACAGGCATATGAAAAGACATCCAACATCACTAATCAGGGAGATGCAAATCGAAACCACAATGATAGCGGCCACTCCAATGGGCATGAGATGAACTATCAAAAAATGATTTTATATATATATATATATAAAATGTGTGTGTGTGTGTGCAGTATACACACACACACACACACACACACACACACTAATCAAAAACAGGTGCTGGCAGAAATGTGGAAATTAGGATCCATGTGTACTATCAGTGGGGATGTAAAATAGTGCAGCCAGCACAGAAAAGAATGGAGGTTCCACAAGAGATTTTAAAACGGAGGGACGTCTACGTGGCTCAGTGGTTAAGCGGCTGCCTTTGGCGTAGGTCAAGTTCCCAGGGTCCTGGGATGGAGTCCTGCATTGGGCTCTCTGCTCAGCAAGGAGTCTGCTTCTCCCTCTCCCCCCTGCTCCTGCTCTGCTCTCTTTCTCTCTCTCAGATAAAATATTTATAAATAAATAAATATGAGATAACCATATGATCCAGCAATCCTACTTCTTGTTATATATTCAAAAGAATTAAAAGAAGGATCTCTGGGATGCCTGGGTGGCTCAGTTAAGTGTGTGCCTTTGGCTCATGAGCCCCCGCATCAGGCTTCCTGTTTGGCGGAAAGCCTGCTTCTCCCTCTCCCACTGCCCCTGCTTGTGTTACCTCTCTTGCTGTGTCTGTCAAATAAATAAATAAAATCTTAAAAAATAAAAAAAAGAAGGATCTCAAAAAGATATTTGCACACCCTTCTTTGTCACAGCATTATTCACAGTGGTCAAGAGATGGAAACAGAGGCACCTGGGTGGCTCAGTGGGTTAAAGCCTCTGCCTTCGGCTCAGGTCATGATCTCAGGGTCCTGGGATCGAGCCCCACATAGGGCTCTCTGCTCAGCTGGGAGCCTGCTTCCCCCCCCCTCTCTCTCTGCCTGCCTCTCTGCCTACTTGTGATCTCTGTCTGTCAAATAAATAAATAAAAATCTTTAAAAAAAAGAGATGGAAACAACCCAAATGTCCTTGGAAAGATGAAGGGTTTCCAGAAAATGTGGTATATACAATGGGTTATTCAGCCTTAAAAAGGGAAATCCTGCCCTTTGTGGCAACCTGCAAGAATCTTGAGGTCATTGTGGTAAATAAAGTAAGCCAGTCACAAAAAGACAAATACTGGGGCGCCTGGGTGGCTCAATTGTTAAGCGTCTGCCTTTGGCTTAGGTCATGATCTCAAGGTCTTGGGATTGAGTCCCACATTGGGCTCCCTGCTCAGCAAGAAGCCTGCTTCTCCCTCTCCCACTCCCCCTGCTTATGTGCCTGCTCTCGCTGTTTCTCTCTCTGTCAAATAAAAAAAATAAAATCTTAAAAAACAAAAACAAAAAACAATTACTGCATAATTCCACTTATTTAGTATCTAAAGTAGTCAGTCTCAAAGAAAAAAAGCAAGCCGGGCCTGGCTGGCTTAGTCAGTAGAACAGATGGCCCTTGATCTTGGGTGAGTTCAAGCCCCACATTGGATGGAGAGATTACTTAAAAAAAATAGATAAAAATAAACATTACAGGGCACCTGGGTGGCTCAGTGGGTTAAGCCGCTGCCTTCTGCTCTGGTCATGATCTCAGGGTCCTGGGATCGAGCCCCGCGTCGGGCTCTCTGCTCAGCAGGGAGCCTGCTTCCCTCTCTTTCTCTCTGCCTGCCTCTCTGTCTACTTGTGATCTCTCTCTGTCAAATAAATAAAATCTTTAAAAAATTAAAAACAAACAAACAAACAAACATTACAACTGCAGAAAAGAAGAACCGTGGTGGGGACCAGGGGCTGGTGAGGGGAGGGAGAAGGAAAGTAGTTCAGTGGAAACAAATTCAGTTTTACAAGATGAAAAAGTTTCAGAGATCTACCGCACAACCGCAGGCATGAAGTTAACACTACTGTTTACTCGAAAATAGTGTAAAATGATAAGTGTTATGTCTTTTACCACAATAAAAAATAAACCATTCATAGAGGGAGGAGTTTAAAAAAAGTACCTGCTGGGGCGCCTGGATGGCTCAGTGGGTTAAAGCCTCTGCTTTCGGCTCAGGTCATGATCCCAGGGTCCTGGGATTGAGCCCCGCATCGGGCTCTCTGCTCCGCGGAGAGCCTGCTTCCTCCTCTCTCTCCCTGCCTGCCTCTCTTGCCTACTTGTAATCTCTGTCTGTCAAATAAGTAAATAAAATCTTTTTAAAAAGTACCTGCTGAAACAACAATAAAAAAAAGCATCAGGGGTGTCTGGGTGGCTCAATGGGTTAAAGCCTCTGCCTTCGGCTTGGGTCATGATCCCAGGGAGCCTGCTTCCTCCTCTCTCTCTCTGCCTGCCTCTCTGCCTACTTGTGATCTCTATCTGTCAAATAAATAAATAAAATCTTTAAAAAAAAAAACAACACATCAGAACCGAGTTACAAATTATGGTACATTTTTACATTTTCATATTACAGATTTTATAAGTCACTTGGTTTGTAAACACACGTGTATACTAGGTTTCCCCAGCAGCTGGTGGGGAGGAGATCAGCCTGGCCAGAAGTGGACCTCAGACTGTTTGCAATGGGCTACCCATACATGGCAGGATCCAGGAAGACTGAAATATTAATAAGACTAAAATTAATAGCTAGTAGTATTTTTAGCAGCACTTACATACTATACTATTCTCTTTAGAGGAATTTGTTTAATCCTGGAATATTTGTCACAAAGGAGTCTGGCTCAGAGGCTGCTTACCCAAGATCATGGACTAAGTAAGCAGCAGGGCCATGAATCCAGGGGTCCTTAGCTACTGAGCCCGAGTGCAAAACAGTGATACCCAGCTGGCTAGTTAGTTGTCAGGCCCCCTGGAGGCCCAGAGCAGGGCTGGGGGGAAGCAGATTAAAAAGTAAGAGCAGAAAAGGGGTGGTAGATAGAAGACTGTGTCACCAAAGGGAGGCTCAGGCCCCTGTAGACCGGCCAGAAGCCAGTATTTGGGCCCCGAACACACCCTAAGGCACAGGGTGCTCACAGGACAGGGTAGAGAGGGGCGATAGACTATAATTCTTTGTCAGGGGACTCAGCTCACAGGGGAGCAACGGCATTTAATCGAGGCTCCCTCTCAGGTGATCCCTTTACTGAGGGATGATTCAAATGGCTTTACACATGGGGCAAGGCCTCAGGGACATAAAGACTGGCCCCAGGAATACGGGTGACTCCTGAGCACCTCCAGAGTGACGGGTGAGACCACTGGAGACCCATCCCCCACCCAAAACCAGGCTCAGCCCTTGAGAGAAATGAATGGAACTTCCAGAAGAAACCGGGTTCAACCCTTGCTGGCATTAATCCCGTCTCCACCTCTCAGTCTCTGAAGTAGTGCTCATAAACACCTCAGGAGAAAGACTTATCAGGCCTGAGCTCCCTGCTTTGGAGGCCACATTCCAGCCTTCAGCCGAAGGGCCACCCTCCAGAAGCCAGGAGAGGCTACGTGTCAGCCCAGCCAAGGTCAGGGCAGCCCAAAGCGCCAGAGCCGGCGGGGAGATAGCCACATGCCTCGAGCCACTCAGTCAGAAGGCCAGAGCTGAGTCACCCCCCAGGCTGGGGAGTTAGTCACGGCCGCTGAGCTCTCCCTTGGTGCCAGGCCCAGCAAAAGCTTTAGGCAGTGGCAGCAACACTCCAGGCTTCAAAAGGGACACTTTGCCACTCACCCCAGACAGGGGCCAGGCAGGAAGACCAACAGGGTGGGCCTCTCAAGCATGCACACGCTCACACACACTCACTCTCTCTCTCTCTCTCTCTGGGCTCACGTGGCCAGGAATCAGATCTGGGAAAAACAACTCTGGAGTGTGCTGGGCGGACCCACTTGCTTTTTGCAGGGCCCTTGAACAGGCAGATGGCTTACTGTTTGGGATCACAGGAGGCTTGCTACCAAGCCCAGCAACCTTCAAATCAGTGTACTGATATGCCCCTCCAAGGGCACCACCCCAACCTAGATCATCCTCAGCGCTCTCCCAGATGACCTGCCCCACATCCTTCCTGGGCTGCCATTCGGGCCTCTCACCACATATTCAGCTATTAAATCCCCTGGCCGTGGGAGGGATCTTCTCAGAATCCATCTGATCAGGTCCCCTCCTCCCTAACCCACTGAATGGGCCAGAATGCCTTCTCAGGGCTCTTAGAGTAAACCCAACCCTTATGCATTTAGCCCCACCCACATCAGCTGTTGCCATCACTCCTTTGCTCCCTCCAGTTGAGCTACACCCTGGTCAGTCCGGGCCCCTTCCTGCGAAAGGCCTGTGGTAGCCAGCCTCCAAGAAGGCCCCCAACATTCTTTGCCTTTTGGTTTTTCATCCCCTTGTGGAGTCCTCTTGGAACCAGGGCCAAAGGAAGATGGTAGAAGTGAAAGTGCGGGACTTCTGAAGCTAGGTCATAAAAGACATTGCAGTGCCACCTTGTTTTGGTGGCGGAAGTCAGCAGCCATATTGTGAGGACACTCAAGGAGCCCTGTGGTGAGCCAGGGCAAGAGGCACTAAGCTGCCCGCCACGGACGTGAGCCACTTTGGAAATGGCCCTTCCAGCTCCAGCCAAGCTTTCTGACCACTGTAGCCCTCGCCAATACCCAGCTGTAAGGTATGAGAGTCCTCAAGCTGGAATTGCTCCCGGGCTCACGTTGCTGCTCAATTCCCAACTCACAGCAACCATGAGGGATAATACAAGTGAGCTGTTCTAAGCCACCAGACTTTGGGGCTTTTTGTTATATAACCATAGTTTTCTGCATTTGCTGTTGCCTTAGTCTGGGAAGCCCTGCTGTTTCACACACCCATTTTTCCTGCTTGGAAAATCTTTAATTCATCCTTTCTGCTTTGACTCAACCATCACCTCCTTCAAGAAGACTTTCCTGATCTCCCCCAGCCCAAAAGGTATCTAGTACGCTCTTAAAACCATAGTTCTTTTAGAGCCCCTTTTTTTTTAAGATTATATTTATTCATTTGACAGAGAGAGATCACAAGTAGACAGAGTGGCAGACAGAGAGAGAGGAGGAAGCAGGCTTCCTGCTGAGCAGAGAGCCCGATGCAGGGTTCAATCCCAAGATGCCGGGATCATGACCTGAGCAGAAGGCAGAGGCTTTAACCCACTGAGCCACCCAGGTGCCCCTCTTTCAGACCTCATACTTCAGGTGGTGATCACATAGTGTGGGGTGACAGTTTATGTTAGTCATACCTCCCTATGCCCAACACCTAGCAAAGTGCCCAGGATATAGTTGGTACACAATAAAGACTCATGGAGGGACACCTGGCTGGCTCAATCAGTAGAGTGGGCAATTTGATCTTGGGGTAAGTTCAAGTCCCATGTTGGGCATAATGATTACTTTTAAAGGTGGGGGGCATGCCTGGGTAGCTCAGGTCATGGTCTCAGGGTCCTGGGATTGAGCCCTGTGTCTGGAAACCACTCAGCAGGGAGTCTGCTTGTCCCTCTCCCCTTTCCCCTCCCACTATCCCCACTCATGATCATTCTCAAATAAAAAAAAAAAAATCTTGTGGCACCTGTGTGGCTCAGTGGGTTAAGCCTCTGAATTCGGTTCTGATCATGAGCTCAGGGTCCTGGGATCAAGCCCCGAATCAGGCTCTCTGCTCAACGGGAAGCCTGTTTCCCCCCACCCCCTCTGCCTGCCTCTCTGCCTATTTGTGATCTCTCTCTTTGTTAAATAAATAAAATCTTTAAAAAAGAAAAATAAAATCTTAAAAAAGGAGATGATGATGATGACAACCACCTCATGGAACCCTGCATAGATGAGGGTATGATGCTTGTTCCTCCCCACTCCCAACATTAAATGTTCAATCTACAAACATTCATCAAAATAACAAGTCCACACACTTTAAAATAAAAGATGTTATTTATTTATTTATTTGACAGAGAGAGACACAACGAGAGAGGGAACACAAGCAGGGGCAGAGAGAGAGGGAAAAGCAGGGCTCAATCCCAGGACTCTGGGATCATGACCTGAGCTGAAGGCAGACGCTTAACAACTGAGCCCCCCAGGTATCCCTGCACATGCTCTTATTCAGCTATTCAACTTCCAGAAATTTCTCATAAGATTTGGTCATACATATGTGCAAAAGGAGAAGTGGACATAAGTATTCACTAGCTTTGCCTGTAGCAAAAGACTGGAAATAACCTAGTTCTGCATCAGTGAGATTTAGTTAAAATAAGTGTATTCCATTCACACAGTGACAGATCTCACAGTAACTAAAAATAAAAGGATATTTTTCCACATATTACCTTAGAGGTTTATTTTTAATTGCTAATACAAAACAAAGCAAGATGTAGAACAGAATGCAGAGTAGGATACAGATTATATGGGAAAGAAAGGGAGAATTCTGGGTATTTATTTGTTTATACATAAAGCCTTGGGAAAGAAACAAATGGTTAACTTCCTGGAGATAAGGAATGTTAACTAGCAGGGTAGAAACTTTGGGCAGGAAGAGGAGTTTTTCTGAAGTTTTTTTTTTTTTTTTTTTTTTTTTGCCTTTTTGGAATGCTGGAGCATGTGGTTATTTATGTCAAACAAAAACAACTGGCAGAACAGCAAGGAAAGCCTGTCTTTTCAATAAATGATGCTAGGCTCATTGTATGGCTGGCTATATGGAAGAAGGTAAACCTTGATCCCTACCTCACACCATACACAAAACTGAATTCCAGGTGTTTTCCACATTTAAATGTGAAAGCAAATTCAAGGAAGCTTTTAAAATAAAATATGCAACATCTTTGTGACTTTAGGATAAGCAACTGTTTGTTTAACCGGACCTAAAGCACATTAATCATAAAGGAAAATGTCAGGCTGTATTAAGAGGATTTTTTTGTTCATCAAAAGATGCCACTAGGGGCACCTGGGTGGCTCAATGAGTTAAGCCTCTGCCTTTGGCTCAGGTCATGATCCCAGGGTCCTGGGATCAAGCCCCAAATGGGGCTCTCTGCTCAGCAGGGAGCCTGCTTCCCCCTCTCTCTCTGCCTGCCTCTCTGCCTACTTGTAATCTCTGTCTGTCAAATAAATAAATAAAATATTTTTTTTAAAAAAGATGCCACTAAAAGACAAGACACAGATGTATGTCCACTGACCAAGGACTCATATCTACAATACACATTGAGTGCCTTTGAATTAATAGAGAATTATCTGTCTCTTTAAGTGGACTAGAGTTGAACAGTTACTTCACAAAAGAGGATATCCAAATGTCCAAGACTCATATGAAAAGCTGCTCAACATTAGTCATCAGGGAAATGCAAAATGAAACCACAGTGCAATATCAGCTTACACACACACACACACACACATACGGATGGCAAAAATGAAAAAAAAATTTTTGCAAGTGTTAGCAAGACCAGAACGCTCCTAGAGAAGTCCAAAATGGTGTGGCCACTTTGGAAAATGATTTGACGATGTCTACTAACGTTAAATGTACCTCTGCCCTATGACCCAGTAATTCTACTCTTGGAATGAGTGCCTCTACACCGAAGGATGTATACAAAAATATTCATAGCAGCTTTGCTCATGATAGCCAAAAACTGAAGACCACACAACATCTAACAACAATAAAACTAACAATTATGTATTCAAACAATGGAATACTAAACCTAGGTCACAACCTTTTTCTGGGAAGGGTCAGATAATAAATATCTCAGGACATGTGGGCCATATTCTCTATCACAACAATTCTACTGAGCAGCTGCGGGGTGAGAAGAGCCATAGATGATTATGTAACTGTGCGGGCACAGCTATGTTCTAATAAAACTTTATTAGTGGACACTGAAATTGGAATCATTTTCATACTATTTTCTTTAATTTTTTAAAATTTATTTATTTGTCAGAGAGAGAGAGAGGGAGAGAGAGAGCGAGCACAGGCAGAGAGAGTGGCAGGCAGAGGCAGAGGGAAAAGCAGGCTCTCCACCGAGCAAGGAGCCCGATGTGGGACTCCATCCCAGGATGCTGGGATCATGACCTGAGCCGAAGGCAGCCGCTTAACCAACTGAGCCACCCAGGCGTCCCATCTCATACTATTTTCACAGGTCCCGAAATGTTGTTCTTCCCCCACCACCAAAATTAATAATTGTAAAACCCGGGGCACCTGGGTGGCTCAGTCATTAAGCATCTGCCTTTGGCTCAGGTCATGATCTCAAGGTCCTAGGATTGAGCCCCATATCTGACTCCTCCCTCAGCAGGAAGCCTGGTTCTCTCTCTCACACATTCCCTGCTGGTGTTCCCTCCCTTCGCTGTGTCTCTCTCTGTCAGAGAAATAAATAAAATCTTAAAAAAAAAAGCATTATAAAAACCCTTCTTAGCTTATAGTTCCTACAAAAGCAGGCTGCCAGGTGAATTTAGCCTGCAAACCATACTTTACAGAACCCTGATATTCAGTATTGAGAACAAGCACTCTATGTTGGCTAATTGAATTTAAATTTTTTTAAAAAGCACTCTAACTCCATGCAAAATCACAGACAAATCTCAAAAACATTATGCCATGTGAAAGAGTCCAGGCATAGAGGAGGACCAACCACATGATTCCATTTATGTAAATCACCAGAGTACGTGTCCCCACTTCTCTAACCCACTTCAAGCTTAGGCCTCCTTCCTTCCTTCCTTTTAAGACGCTTAAGTCCTGCCTTTCCTCCCTCAGCCCACCCCAGGCTTCTTCGGCCTGCCTGAGTCCTGTGGCCACCACCCATCATAGCCACCAGGCCCTAAAGGAAAACAAACAGTGGACAGACTCTGCGGAATCACCCACCTCCTGGCGCTTGAAGGGAAAACACACAGGGTCCGCTCTGGAACTGCAAAGAAAATCTTCCTCACCACACTGAGCAGGAATGAGAAGTGGGCCTGCCTTGGGCCATTAAATCAGAGGGACTTCACATGAAGCATCTCCTTTCCGGAAATGACCACTAATTAACCACAAGTGCCTCTCCAAAGGCAATCACTAAGTGATTAAAACTACCTGGGAAAGAGACATGAACTGACAGTCTCCAATGGGGGCATTGGGGATGCTTCTAGAAGTTTCCTCACACTCCCAACTGTAGCCTTGGAGTCCTGAAACAATGGACCAGGTGGAAGGAGCCAGAAGGGCACTGTTGTGTCCCAACCTGGGCACTGCTGACATTTGGGGCCAAATAATCCTTTGTCATGGGAGACTGTCGTCTGCCTGCAGGATGATCAGCGATATCCCACTTCCATCCTCAGGTGGGGCAACCAAAAATGTCTCCAGACTTGGCCAAATATCCCCTGAGGGTGTGGATCACCCAGGATGAGAATGATTTCCACATGGAAATGATAAAACAACAGCCTTGTCCAAGCCATATTTCCTCTGGACAATATCTTACAGACTAAAATCAGCCTCGCACCAGCATTCTGAAAATTGTAAGTCATAGATGGGTCACATCAGGAACAGCGCAGAGTGAAACCCAGGGTCCTGGGCCCCAGCATCAGATTCAACCAGCCCTGGTAGCACCCGGGAAGCTGTATTTTTTACAAGCTCCTCGCTCATGAAAGTTTCAGAAGCATTTTCCCCAGCTTTATTGAGGTATAATCACCAATTAAAACCTGCACGTATTTGAAGCGTACAACATGAGGCTTTGATATACGTATACATTGTGAAACGATTACCACAATTATTATTAATAATAACTATTAATAATTATAATTATAATTATAAAATTAATTCTATAAAATTAATTAATTATTAAAATAATAATTAATAATAATTAATTATTAATTAACACTCCTAGCACCTCACTTAGTTATCATTTTTTGTGTATAGTAAGAACACTACTATCTTAGAATATTCCAACTGTACAATACAGTATTAACCACAATCGCCATTCTGTACGTTAGATCTCAGAACTTATTCATCTTACTTTTTAAAAGATTTATCTATTTATTCATTTGAGAGAGAGAGAGAGCAAGTGGTGGGGAGGGGAAGAGGGAGATAGAAAATCTGAAGCAGGTTCCGAGCTTTGTGTGGAGCCCAACATGGGGTTTCATCTCAAGATCCTGAGATCACGACCTAAGTTGAAACCAAGAGTTGGACGCTTAATAAACTGCACCACCCAGGCACCCCAGAACTCACTGATCTTATAACTGAAAGTTATGTACCCTTTGACCAACATCTCCCCATTCCCCCCTCTTCCCAGCCCCTGTAAACCACCATTCCACTCTCTGCTTCTGTGAGTTCCATTTTCCTAGATTCCATGTATAAGCAAAATTGTTTGCCATTTGTCTGTGTCTGGTTTATTTCACCTAGCATTATGTCCTCCAGGTTCATTCACAGTGCTGCAAATGGCAGGATTCCCTTCCTTATGGCTGAATAATATTCCATTTTGATTATGTATGTGCACATCTCTCTCACACTTTTTTTTTTCTAAAGATGTTTATTTATTTATTTGACAGACAGAGATCTCAAGTAAGCAGAGAGACAGGCAAAGAGAGAGAGGAGGAAGCAGGCTCCCCGCCGAGCAGAGAGCCCGATGCGGGGCTCGATCCCAGGACCCTGGGATCATGACCTGAGTCGAAGGCACAGGCTTTAACCCACTGAGCCACCTAGGCATCCCAACACTTTTTTTTTTTTAAGATTTTATTTATTTATTTGTCAGAGAGAGAGAGCACAGGCAGACAGAGAGGCAGGCAGAGGCAGAGGGAGAAGCAGGCTCCCTGCCGAGCAAGGAGTCCGATGTGGGACTTGATCCCAGGACGCTGGGATCATGACCTGAGCCGAAAGCAGTCGCTTAACCAACTGAGCCACCCAGGCGTCCCACCAACACTTTTTTTTAAGATTTATTTATTTATTTGACAGACAGAGATCACTGTAGGCAGAGGCAGGCAGAGAGAGAAGGGAAGCAGGCTCCTTGCTGAGCAGAGAGCCCAATGTGGGGCTCTATCCCAGGACCCTGGGATCATGACCTGAGCCAAAGGCAGAGGCTTTAACCCACTGAGCCACCCAGGCACCCCTCTCTCACACTTTTTATGTTATAGGTGTAATTTATTTACAAGTATATATGTAATACATATATAATGTGTATACAAACATATCTATCTACCTATTTATCTACCTATATCTCACATCTTCTTTATTCATTCATCCTTTGATGAACACTAAGGTTGTTTCCATATCTTAGCTATTGTGAATAATGCTACAATGAACAGGGGAGCACAGATATCTCTAAGATATCAATTTCTTTAAAGTAGGCTCCACGCCCAGCATGGACCCCAACATGGGGCTTGAAGTTATTACCCTGTGATCAAGACCTAAGCTGAGATCAAGAGTCAGACACTTAAATGACTAAGCCACCCAGGCTACCCCAAGATACTGATTTCATTTCCCTTGGATGTATATCAAGAATTGGGATTATTAGATCATTTGGTAGTTCTATTTTTAATCTTATAAGGAGGGACCGCTGGGTGGCTCAATCAGTTAAGTCTCTGCCTTTGACTCAGGTCATGATCCCAGGGTCCTGAGATCAAGTCTTGCATCGGGCTCCTTGCTCAGTAGGAAGCCTGCTTCTACCTCTGCCTGCCACTCCCCCTGCTTGTGCTCTCTCTTGCATGCACTCTCTCTGGCAAATAAATAAATAAAATCTTAAAAGGAATTTTTTTTTTAATTTGAGAGAGAGGC
>PISX010006866.1:57067-93901 GCA_004024625.1 Mellivora capensis
AAAAAAAAAAAGAAATAATAATCTTATCAGGAGCCTGGGTACTGTTTCCCATGATGGAAACTTCCTAACATTGTATTATATATTTATTTTTATGGACTGTCTCCTCTTCTAGAATGTAAGATCTCTGAAGGTGGGCATCAAATAGAGTACTCACATTTATTTTGAGAAGCTGAATTCCTTTTTTAATAAGCTTATTGAAGTAAAATTTACATGTCACAAAATTTTCACCTATTAAGTATAAATCAACGGTTTTTAGTAAATTTACCAAGTTGTTCAACTATCATCACAATCTACATGATTTTAGAATATTTCCACCACTCCAGTAATAGCCCTCGTGCCTGTTTACAATTAATCCCCATTCCTACCTCTAGCCCCAGGCAACCACTAACCTACTTTCTGTCTCTAAATATTTGCCCCTTAAGGACAATGGAATCACATAATATGGGATTTTTTTTGTAATTTTTTTTTAGATTTTATTTATTTATTTGACAGACAGAGATCACAAGTAGGCAGAGAGGCAGGCAGAGAGTTGGGGGAGAAGCAGGCTCCTCACTGAGCAGAAAGTCTGATGCGGGGCTCAATCCCAGGACCCTGAGATCATGACCTGAGCTAAAGGCAGAGGCTTTAACCCACTGAGCCACCCAGGGGCCCCTTATATGGGATCTTTTGTGTCGGCCTTCATTCACTTAGCATAATTATTGTAAGTTTCATCTATGCTATTCGGTGTATCCGTATGCGTGTAATATATATATCTTTTTATTGCTAGGTCATATTCCATTGTATCAATGTACCACATTTTGTCTCTCCATTCACCAGCTGGTGGACATTTCAGTGGTTTCCACTTTGGGGCTATTAGAAAAATGTTGTAGTGGACGCCTGGGTGGCTCAGTTGGTTGGACGACTGCCTTCGGCTCGGGTCATAATCCCGGAGACCCAGGATCGAGTCCCGCATCAGGCTCCCAGCTCCACGGGGAGTCTGCTTCTCCTTCTGACCTTCTCCTCGCTCATGCTCTCTCACTGCCTCTCTCTCAAATAAAGAAATAAAATCTTTAAAAACAAAAAGAAAGAAAGAAAAATGTTATAGTGAACATTCACACAACTCTTTGTGCGGACAGACCTAGGTTTTCATTTCTCCTGGGTAGATTCCTATAGTCAAATTGCTGGGTCCTATGGTAAGTTTACATTTCCCTTTGTAAGAAACCACCAAACTGTTTTCCAAAGTGGCAGTACGATTTTACATTTGAGGCTGGAATTCTTAGCATATCCATTTTACAGAGGAAGGGACCTGCTGGGGGTCAGGTAACTTGCTCAAAGTTGGCTTGGGTTGGGTACTATTGGATTTGAGACTCTGGTCAGGTTTTTCAAACTTTCTAGTTTGTACCTTTTTTTTTTTTAAGATTTTATTTATTTATTTGAGAGAGACCGTGAGAGAGAGCATGAGAGGGGAGAGGTCAGAGGGAGAAGTAGACTCCCCGCGGAGCTGGGAGCCTGACACAGGACTTGATACTGGGACTCCGGGATCATGACCTGAGCCGAAGGCAGTTGCCTAACCGACTGAGCCACCCAGACGTCCTCTAGTCTGTACCTTTAACACATACACCACAGTCACCACTAAAAACGAATCATCCACTCTCAACTTCCCTTCCCCCACCCCCCCTTTTTTTTTTGGACAGATTTAACTTTTCCAGACAAGACATTCAGGGAAAGATGGTGAACATCAGATGTCTGAATTTGGGGAGAGTACACTTGTTTTGTAGACAAATGAAAAAAAAAGAGCCAGGAGGTAGAAATTGGAAGGTAGACCAGAAATCCGCTGGAAACAGTGGATCCAGTCAACGGTTGTCCATGGATGACCAAGCCATTAGGAGTAGTTGGATGGGAGAATTTATAAAGGTGGGATCAGACTGATGGCATCTGAACGTCCTGATCAGTCTTTCATCAGTTACCAGCCAGAGAGAGCGAGACAGCCAGACTTCATGTCCTCCTGATGCAAGTTTCCAGCACTATCAAGAACTATATCTTGATATAGTTCCAGCACTATCAAGAACCTATCAAGGGGACGCCTGGGTGGCTCAGTGGATTAAACGGCTGCCTTCGGCTCAGGTCATGATCCCAGTGTCCTGGGATCGAGTCCCACATCGGACTCCTTGTTCAGCAGGAAGCCTGCTTCTCCCTCTGCCTCTGCCTGCCACTCTGTCTGCCTGTGCTCGCTCTCTCTCTCTCCCTCTCTCTCTGACAAATAAATAAAATCTTTAAAAAAAAAAAAAAAAAAAGAACCTATCAAGAACTGAAGCCAAAAATGCCAATCTTGAATCTGACAGGAGACTTGTTAAATGACCCCTTGGGGCTGCTGTCGACTAATACCAAACTATGGGAAACTCTCCAGGACAAAGAACCTGGTTTCTTCAACAGATGAGTTAGGACAGAAGGAAGGGATGGAGAAAGGAAGGAAGGAAGAAAGGGAGGGTCCTTCCCCCTACCTCCTCTCTTGCTTTCTTTTTCTCTCTCAAGTAAATAAATAAATAATATTTATTATATTATTTATATGTTTATATAATATAATATTTGTTTATTCATGTGAGACAGAGAAAGAGAGAGGCAGAGGGAGAAGCAGGCTCCCCATTGAGCAAGGAGCCCCATGCGGGGCTCGATCCCAGGACCCTAGGATCACAACTGGAGCAGAAGGCAGGTGCTTACCCGACTGAGTCACCCGGGTGCCCCATAAAGAAACTCCTTAATAAAACAAAAATTTAAATACCTCAGAGATTCATTAACTAAATGCCACAAGAGGGCCTTGTTTGAATTCTGGATCAAACAAGTCAAATGTTAAGAAAGAAAACAGAGACAGATGGGGAAATTTTTAACACTGATTGATACTTTTGATAAGTCTGATCATGGTATTGTGGTTAAGTCTAAAAAAAGTGTCACTTTCTTCTAAAAATAAAAAGTGGAAGAAAATGATGTGATAGCCTCTGATTTTCTTAAAAAAAAAATCAGTGAGTAATAATTGGTTTAGACAAGAATAGATGCTAAATGACCGAAATTTGGCAAGTAACAGGATATTTACAGAGTCTCAGAGTACCTCCCCATAAGATACTTAATAATTACAAAGGAGGAAATGGTAAGTTTCAAGTGGGGAAATTTGGCAAGCGCAACTACGTGATCAAAGTTAACACTGCCGGTGATGGGACTAACTGAGAAAAACACATTACTTCTGTGGTATTTCTGCCAAAAATGCATAACCTGAATCTAATCATGAGGAAACATGAGACAAACCCAACTTGAAGGACATTCTGCCAAATTACTGACCTATATTTTTCAAAAATGTCAAGGTCACGAAAGACAAAGAAAAGGTCAGAAACTGTTCCGATTGAAGGAAACTAAAAGGACAACTGCCTGCCACGAGTGATCTGGGATTTTCTTCTGCTCTAAAGGTCAGTACTAGGACAATTGGTAAAATCTGATTAAAGTTTATAGATTCCTGATTTTGATCATTTTACTAGGGTTATATTATATAAGAGAGTGTCTTGTTCTTAGGAAACACAATGAAGTATTTAGGTAGGTAGACAGATGGTGGATGGATGTATGGGTGGATAGAGAGGGGGATGGAGAGGGAGGGAGGAGGTGGGAGAGGGAGGGAGGGAGGAGGGAGGAGGAGAGGAAAGAGGGGGAAGGAGAGGATGGGGAGAGAAAGGAAGAGGATAGGAGCCTGGACTGCTGGTAACTGGGCATCTGTCCTTACCCAGGACCAATTTCCTCCGAAACCCTTTTACATGAGAGAAATCAACTTCTGTCTCTTAATTTAAGTTACTAATATTTGTTTTCTGTCATCTGCAACTGAGCCTAATCTTGATGTCATAATTAAAAGAAATATTCCAAAAGTCGTGAAATAATAAGTGGAGGGGCACCTGGGTGGCTCAGTGGGTTAAGCCTCTGCCTTCGGCTTAGGTCATGATCTCAGAGTTCTGGGATCAAGTCCCATCTCGGGTTCTCAGCGGGGAGCCTGCTCCCCTCCCGCTGCCTGCCTCTCTGCCCACTTGCAATCTCTGTCAAATAAATAAATAGAATCTTCTTTTAACTACTATTTAGATTCTTTTTTTTTAAGATTTTATTTATTTATTTGATAGAGATCACAAGTAGGCAGAGGCAGGCAGAGAGAGAGAGGAGGAAGCAGGCTCCCCATGGAGGAGAGAGTCCAATGCGGGGCTTTTGTTTTAATTCACTTGACAAACATTTATTGAGCACCTGCTGTGTCCTCACCACTGTTCTGAGCGCCATGGCCAAGCAGTAGCAGGAGAGACACAAACCCTGATGTCACAGAAGTGGCATTCCAAAGGGGGGGGTGGAATAATCAGGATGAGGGCACCTGGGTGGCTCAGTGGGTTGGGCCTCTGCCTTTGGCTCGGCTCATGATCCCAGCCCGCATCGGGCTCTCTGCTTCTCCCCCCACCCCGCCCCGTCTGTCTCTCTGCCTACTTGTGATCTCTCTCTCTGTCAAATAAATAAATAAAATCTTTAAAAAAAATAATCAGGATGAAAAGGAAAAATGTGTTGCATATAAGAAAGTAACAAGGTAAAAAAAAAAAAAAGAAAGAAAGTAACAAGGTAAGTAGATAGGACCAGAAATGTAAGCATGGCCGGAGGCCTCACCCAGGGGGATATTTCATTGTAGGCCAGAAGGACCAGAGAGGCAGCACAGGCATATGTGGGGGAAGATCATTCCAGGCAGAAGGAACAGCAGGTGCAAAGGTTCTGCGGTAGGAACATAGCAAGTGCCATTCAAGATGCTACAGTGATAGGACAGTTGCCGTCCTATCTTCAAGGTGCTCATATTTTAATGGAGGGGAGGAGGTGGATAAAGTGATCTATAACATCCTCCCAAGTAATGAGCAGGAGAAGGATTCGACAGAGTAGAAATAGAGTAGAAGATAGGGCAGGCCTCTCTGAGGAGATGGTGTTTGAGCAGAGGCCGGGAAGGAGGCAGTGGAGAAAGCAGGTGTGTATCTGGAGGAAATCTATTGACTCTGGCCTGGCCCGTACCTCTTCTCAGCCCGGGCTCGGGTTTCTAAGCAGAGGTTGTCTGTGAGCTGCTGAAGGAGAGGATTCGATGGGGGCTACAGACCTTGCAGCATGTGGTGGCTGTCTGCCCCACTCCTCCTCTCATTCGCCACTCTAGTGTTTGCTCGGTGTGCTGGGTGGGGCTCTAACTTAGGGGCCTGGGTTCCCCATCAGAGCTCCACATCTATCTTCAAAGGAGCTGCTGGGCCCTGTGCCTCTGCACAGAAGGGAGTGTCAGCTTGGAGCCGAGAGCTAGGAACCCATCCCCCAGCTGTGTCCCATCTGGGTTGCTCCGGGTTCTGGGGGGGTCTGGCAGCTCACACCCCTACTCCTTCCACTGCAAAGAGGGGGTGGAGGATACTATCTCTGGCCTGGTGGTGGGGCTGGCGGGATCCAGAGTCAGCCCAGGGAAATGTTGAAATCCCTGGTACTGGGTTGCAAATTGTTCCCGGCTGAGTTCATATCCAGACAGGCCCTTGCCCCAGCTAGCTGTGTGACCCCAAGCGGCTCACTTACCTTCTCTGAACCCACATCTCCACAATAGTTCATAGTAACTCCCACCTTCTGGGGATTCACATCATGGGAAGTGCTTGACGAAAAGTTACCCATTCCTTCGGGGAAGATTGAGCCCTGGAGGGTCATCAGGGCCCATGTCCCCTAAGACCATCTCCTAGGGAGGAGCAGGTAGGTAAGATGAGGTGAAGTAGGGGACCCCCCCACACACCTGCCAGGCTATCTCTGAAGGGAAACAGGGAGATCGGGAGTCTAATTAATCACTGGGAAGGGCCAGACGGATGCCCTAAGGGAAAGGTCAGCATTCACCTTGTTTTCTCAGAAGTCACTATAATCCTGGCTTGGGTGGGGCTCGGGGTTGGGGCACAGAATAGGAAGGCTGACAAAGTATGAGCGGCCTGGGCAGCAGCCACCCTCCCCATCCCGTCCACCCTTCCTATCCCATGCACCCTCCAGCCACTGGGTGCTAGTTAGGGCAATGGCTGCCTTAAGTCTCAAAAGACAACAACCACCCAAACGAGGAATCGAACCGTTTATTGGCCTGGGTCCGGGTCTCAGGCACGAGGGGCATCTGGGGAGCTGTATGGGGGGAGACAGGCCCCCGACTGGCTCCTTGCCCCCCAACACCCTCTTCCCCAGCCTTTGCATTCACAAGAAATTGCTTTGAGGCATGAGGTTTCCTTCCCCGAGGCGAGCTGTACCCCAGCTCTCAAGCGGGGAGATGAGCCAGCAATTATAAAGGGGTCTGTGTGGGAGCCAGACCCCTCTTTGGCAGCTTCAACACAGACGTGAGACAACAACAGCATCCATTCTGGGGGAGCACGGTGGGGAGAGGAGGTCACACGCATCACACACACGCACACACAGACACACATAAATATATATTTGTACCGCAACATCCCTTCCATTTATCCATGGAATTTAGCAAAGTCCTTCCGGGGCAGGCAAGGAGGGAGCACCCAATAAGCATCGTCCTTGGCCCTCCCCACCCCCATGCTTCTCCATACAATGCAACTTGAAAGGAGGCACAGTGGGCTCAAGGCTGCCCTGCCTCAGGAGATCTGGTTACCCTGCCTGCGCTGGAGGTGGGAGTACCTTGGGCAGGGGGGTGATTTTTAGGAATGGGGGTCCTCTGCCAACAGCTGCCCTAGAACCTTCTCAAGTTCCACCCTTTCCCACCAGGAGGCCCAGAGCCCTCCTCAGCCCCCCAGACCGGTTTTTCCAGCCCTTGGTGACTCCTTTGTGCCCCAAATAGTGCAATTGGCCAATGAGGTCTGAGAATAGCATCCAGCATCTACCCCCAACCCTGTGGTTTGCCAGCATTTCATGGAGAGACAGAGGAAAGGGAAGAAGACACCAAAGTGGGCAGCTGATGAAATTTGGGGAAGCTGTGGACTGGGGCCTTGCAACTGTCAGCTGGGGCCGCCCAGGACAGTCAGGGAGGAGGCCTCCAGCCCTTTGGGAACAGGGGTTGTAGGGAAGTGGCCTAAGGTTGTCAGGAAAAGGTGACGGCGGGGCTGGATTCAGAGAGGGAAGTTCCACGCAGGGCAGAGGGTCAGAGAGTCATGAAATGTTGAAATCCCTTGTACCGGGTTGTGAATTGTTCCTGCCCTGAGCTCCCCCCTGGAGTGCTTCCCTGCTGTGTCACCTGAGTGCTTGCCTGCTGTGTCACTCGGGCCCCTTCCAGGTCCCCTGGGGCCTCCTCGCAATCCAGTTCTGAAGGCGGTCACATCAGGTACTGCACTAGCCTCTGACCCTGTTGGAGCTCTGCCATCTGCCGGGTGGGGGTCTCAGTGGGCCGAGCCCAGGGTGAAATATTTTCAATGTCACCCAGGTCTGTGGTGTACGGGCATCTTGCTTCGCAGCCCCCTCTCTGTCCAGGGAGACAGCTCTCTGTCCATGGAGCCCTGTGCCATGGCCTGGTGGCCCACTTGCCGCTCAGACCACCGTGTTGCCCTCCAGAAATGTGGGCGACGTAGGCATGTGCGTGCCCCTCTCCAGGGAGCTGGAGCTGCGGAGAGGCAGGAGCCGATGGCCCGGGGTCCCACCCCGCCGTCCTTGAACCCCCGCCGCCCGCGGGCAGCACCGCAGTGGCCGCAGCACCTCTCGCCGCAGGTCCCGGCTGCGCCACGTGTAGATGACGGGGTTGAGCAGTGAGTTCAGAGTGGCAAAGGCAAAGAAGTAGTGGGCCTTGTAGAGGACAGGGCAGGACCGGACGGGGCAGGCGTAGTCCAGGAGCAGGATGCTAAAGGCCGGCAGCCAGCAGACAATGAAGACACCCAGCACAATGGTGACCGTCTTGAGCAGGGCCAGCGTCTGGGGGCCGGCCACGTCGGCATGGCTGGAGCGGACCACGCAGTAGATGCGGACATACAGAGCGACGATGGCCAGTAAGATGACGGAGAAGATGGTGACCACACAGAGCACGTAGTGCTTGGTGTAGAGCGGCAGAACAGTGGAGCAGGCCTCGAGATGGCCCAGGCAGTTCCACCCAAGGATGGGCAGGCCGCCAAGAGCCAGCGAGATGAGCCACGAGGCCGCAATCAGCAACAGCATGCGGCAGCTCTTGTCGCTGCCGTAGAGCTTGACCTTGGCAATGGCCACATGCCGCTCAATGGCGATGGCCAGGAGGCTGAAGACAGAAGCAGAGAGTGTGATGAAGGCGGAGCCCTCTCGGGCAAACCACTGGACCGGGGTCAGCCCCAGCGTGACCGGGCCCGACAGCAAGGTATTGGCGACGAAGGCCACTCCTGCCAGGAGGTCCGAGGCGGCCAGGTTGCCCAGGAACAGGTACATGGCTGAGTGGAACTTGCTGTTGCGAGCGACTGCGATGAGCACCAGTAGGTTCTCCACCACGATGGCGAAACAGAGGATGATGATGATGGCCAAGGCCACCTGGCGGGAGGGCGTCTCCTGAGTGTCCAGAGTCTCCTTGGTGTAATTGTAGTGTTCCCGGACCTTGCTGGGGCTTAGGTATTCTGAATACAGGCTGCCCATGGTGGGGCTCAGTGGCCCGCCAGGGCCATGGGGCTGTCAGAGCTGCAGAGAGAGAAGACAGACAGACAGACAGATGGGTCAGTGCTGTGGCTGCTTCCTGGGTTCCGACTTTGGGTGGCTGTGGTTTGAGTCCACAAGGGAGTGGCTCCCTCCCTTCTCACTGAGCAGCCACACGAAGTCAGAAGCATCATCTTCCCTGCTTTACCAACAGGAAACCCAGACGGGTTAACTCACTTGCTGTAAGTCTCAAAGCCAATAAGTGGTAGAGCCAGAAAACCTCCCCAAAGCCTCTATAACTTCGAGGTTGTGAGGTCTCAAAAGAACAGAAGCTCCCCCAAAGAGCATGAGGGACACAAAGTAAATTTCCAGAACTCTTGCTCACCTCCCCAGACAGCAAGCCTTGGGCAGGGCCTGGAGGGCTCGTCTCCCTTTTGGAATACACTGGAGGCCGGGGCCTCATGCCGCCTGCCAACCTGGGTCAGCAAGATGCTGGCTGCTGATAGCACCATCCCCCGCTCATTACCACCCACTGCCCTGGATTTCAGGCTGGGTCTAAGCCTTGCAGCCATGGGTGCTCCCGAGATAAGGTCTTGGGGAGACACCAGGGCGGCCCTGAGGTTTAAGCATCTCAGTGGTCATGGTATCTTCAAGGACAAAGACCTTGGAGGGAATCCAGGGTTCAACCCCACTCCACCTGACATGCTGTGAGACCTTGGGCAAGTCACTCAACATTCCGCCTCTCACCGCAATGTGCTCATCTGTGCAATGCGGAGAAGAAAGCCCACTTTATTTTTTTTTTATTTTTTTTAAAATTTATTTATTTGTCAGAGAGAGAGGGAGAGAGAGCGAGCGAGCACAAGCAGACAGAGTGGCAGGCAGAGGCAGAGGGAGAAGCAGGCTCCCTGCCGAGCAAGGAGCCCAATGTGGGACTCGATCCCAGGACACTGGGATCATGACCTGAGCCGAAGGCAGGTGCTTAACCAACTGAGCCACCCAGGCGTCCCGAAAGCCCACTTTATAGGAGAAATGGGAAAATCCTCTTGAATGACACAAGAGGCACCCTTAGCACGTAGCAAGCACTCAATAAATACTAGCCAATATATTAGCTCTCCTCTTCCTGCCACATACACAGCTGGGGACTAGGTGCCCTCCAGCCAATTTTGGGGAGGGAATGTAGACTGAGTTAGCCAGGCAAGATTCCCAACATCCTGTTCTCATCAGCACCATCTAGCCCTGCCCTGGGACAGAGGGTCCCAGAGGGGTGGGCAGGGCACTGGCAACCCCCTCCCCAACCAGGATGAAATCCAGATGTGAGGCCCCGGGAAGAAGCAGGGTGGAGTCCTCACTTCCCAGTCACATCCGGTGTGGGAAAGGCTGGGAGGGGGTGATGGGATGGGAGAGCCACAGGAGACCAGTCTGGGAGGTCCTGGCTGGGAGGATTGGGCAGCTGCTGCAGCGCTGAAGTCATGTGAGCCGAAGAGGGGGCGCGAGAGGCACCCGGAGAGGGGGTTGAGAGGAGAGGGGGGACCGGCATTTGTTTTCATGAAAGCCTGAGTCACCCCCCCCTCAAGGAAAACTGAGCTGTGGGGGGAGGGGGCGGGAAGAAGCGTGGGCAGAGAGGCTGAGAGGCCAAGATCATGGCCTCCTCCCAGCTTGGTGGTGGCGGTGGGGGGTAGTCTCAGAGGGGGTGGTGCAGTGTCTGCCTTTTGAGGAGGGGAGCCAGGAGGAAGCTCCAGCCTTTAGGTAATTGGGGAGGGAGCGGGAAGAGCCCTCCCTAGGTGCCTGCAAACAGGCCTGGCAAGGAACACGTGCGCTCCTGGAGTACGGTTCCAGAAAAGGCTGGTTAGGCTGGTTCCTAGTGAGCCTGGGAATTATGGGGGGCTTCCGGGGTTACCCAAGCCATCTCAGTCCCTAGACGCCCCCTCAGAGGGGGCCCTGGCCGGGGGCCTGACAGAGGCAGCTGCTCCCCCTGGGTGAAGGGGCATCCGTCCTAGTTTGGAAACAGAGAAAGGCTTGTGCGCATCCCCAGAGACTGCCGCCCCGCCCAGATCGCCAAACAGAGGCTCCTTGTTCCGCTGCCGGACCCGGCCCTGGGCGTCCCGATGCCCTCTGGCCGTTGCAGGCTGCAGCCGGCGGGGAGCTAGCCTGGCCCTGGCCTCCGCCCCACTAGACCGGCCTTCGGGGCAGAAACAGCCCGCGCCCTGATTGGCTGATTTTCAATCCCAGGGCCTTGAGCGATTTGCCCATTGGCCTGAGCTTTCCGTCCTCGGCATTTGATTGGCCCAGTCGGGGGCGCTCTAAGGAAGGCGCTCGTGATCGGTCCTTTGCAGGCCGACCACATCTTTCAGAGAACAGAGTTAGGGCTGTGTGGATGTCCCTGGGGAGAGTGTGAACCGGCGGCCTGACCGCCGGGTCACGCCGACCAGACGCCCCCCAGGCTGCCCTGGCCTCCTGGGCCCCTCCGGGGGTTCATGACTGAGAATCAAGGGCCCATTGCAGGCCTGGGAAGCGCCCGTGCTGGTGGGCGAAAAGCCTAGGCCACCCCCTTCACCCCTCCCTCATACGGGGCCACCAACCTTCTGGTCTGGCAGCCAAGAGGAAGATTTATGGAAGCTTCCTGGAGAAATAAGAATTGGGTTCAGTCCTCACACCCCAGAGACCCACCGAAAGTCTGTCTTCTTTCCTGGGGTAGGGGTGGGGGGGTGGGGAGACCGGGAGCTGCACACTCACTTTCTGCAGCCCTTGGAGGCTGTCAAGGCTTCCTCAGAAGGAGGGGTGGCTCGCCTAGTTAGAGAAGGGGAAACCGAGGCCCACACTGCTTCCCTCTTCTCATCTTCCCCACTAGGACTTTGCTGAAAGACAGAGCTTAAGGCAGGCTCATGCTTCCCAGAAAGAGGAAGCGGGGCCTGGAGATCGGAGCTGGCAGAAGAGGCACCCCCACCCCACCCAGGCAGATAGAGGCCCTGGCTGCTTCCCTCCCTGTGTCAGGCTCCCAGACCTGGCTAAACACAGGGCCTGTCTCCCGCTCACCTTCACCAAGGCCGTCCTAACTTCTTCCCAGAAGCTCAGTAAGAGGTCACTGGGCTCAGAGCCGGGGAATGGCCAGGCCTGAAATGCAATGAGAGGGACAAGTGACAGGGTTTGGAGGGAAGGGAAGATAGACCAAGACTGTTCCGTGGGAGATTAGAAGAGAGGAAGGACAGGGAAAGCCTCAGCGGCTTCCAGGAGCCCCTCCTCCAAGTTCCACTGAGGCAGGCTCTGTGCTAACAGTCCCACTGTCACTCACTGATCCATGCCATTGGCCCTAGGGCCTAGGCCCCCCACCCCTACTTTTGGTTTCCCTTAAGCAGTCAGGCCCGCCCTACACTGCGGTTCTCCATGTAGTAACCAGGGGGAGCTGTTTAATTCACAAAGCAAATACACTGTGTCACTCCCTCACCTCCTAATTCTTCCTTGGCTCCCCACTGCCCAAAATGGCCTGGCCCTTGCCCATCTAGCCTCCTCCCACGCTCCCCCAGGGCCTCTCAACTCCAACCAAGCTGGTCTCCTAGGTGCCACCCCCATCCCTACCTCAGAGACTTTGCTCTTGTTCTCCTTGCATCTGGCATGCCCTTCCCTCAAATTCTGGAATGACTGTCTCCCCCTCTTTCTGGTTTCGGTTTTAAGGTCACTGGCTCAGAGGGGTCTCCTCTGACCATCGGTCTGCCATAGCCACCTTCCCCGGGGCCTCTCTATGACAGCATCTTGCTTTGTTACCTTCACACAGCTTGCCATCCTCAGAGATTATTGGTGTATTTTATTGTGTTCTGTCTGCCTTCCGTGGTAGAATATGTGTTGGAGGCCAGCGACCAAGTCCGCTTTCAGCCCCTTTGGCATGATGCCTGGCACACAGAAGGCGCTCTGAAAACGTGTGTGATGGATGGATGGATGGATGATGGATGGACGAACGGACGGATGAGTGAACAAAGCCTCGAGGGTCCCCGAGGTAGAGGCACCTAAATTCAGCCTAGCCCCCAAACCACAGCAAAGACTGGAGACGCCTCCGGTCGCCGGCAGCCCCCTGACCTAGCGAAGCCCCGCGCGTCTCCGTGGAGACAGCGGCAGGACCCGCCCCCGCCCTCCAGCTGCAGTCTAGGCCTCCTTATCTGGCGGTGGAATGCGCGGTATCCACACTCGCTCCCGCCGGGGCCTCTCTCGCGACAGCCACACGCGAGGAACCCCTACATCTCCCGTGGCGGGGGGGACACCTCTGCGTCCAGCCTGGAGCTTCGCCCCAATATTCCCGGAGGGCTTAGAGGCGGGAGTTGGGGGGGGGAGGTGATCCCAGTTGCAGCCGCACGGTAAATACCAAACCACCATCGCGCCACGCGGGGGTCCGTGGGCTCAGCGCGTGGCTCCAGGAGCATCTGACTGGCGCAGAGTCGGGGGAGGGCATGGAAATCCCCGGGTGAGTCAACTCGTGCCGGAGGAGGGGGCGAGGTTCCGACGCTCAACTGGGTCCCCGAACACACGAAGTTCGCGCCACGGGTGACTGCACCCCAGCCCCGTCCCTGGGCCCCAAGTGAAAGGAGAGGCGCGGGAGTCACGCACTCACGTTCCTTTTCCTTCCAGAACAAAGCCACGCCCCCGAGGGGGTGACTGAAGAAGAGGAACTACTCGGGGAAACTGAGGCACAGAGGCAGACCTGCAGGCGGTGGGGCAGGCGGCCCTCCCCGGGGACCCCGCCCCTTGACTTAGAAGCTCCGCGGCTCGCTGCACCTTTCGCTCTGGCCCAGCCGGAGTCGGCCTGCGGGAGGGCAGGGCCCCTCCCCTTCACACACACTCCCCAAACCCCCCGGTCCCGGACCACACCGCTCTGCCTCCAGTCTCTGGCCGAAAGAGCTCGGATCCGCCTTTCTCTTCGGCGCCAACTTCCTGCCGCCGGGGAAGGCGGGGAGCTCAGTCTGGGGGTTCGCAGCCGAGGCTGTAGGGGCCGCCCGGAGTCTTGGAGAGGGCGCACAGTGACCACTCCCTCGGTGCAGCAGAAGCACGGGCGGCGCGTGCGCGCCCGGGTGCGCCCCGGACCCCTGGCCTGGCTACCCAGCTGCGATCCTGCGACTCAGGGATCCTGGGCCCGTCCTTTCTGCCTCCCACTCGTCCCGCACACTCACCTGGCTGGGCCGGCCCGGGTCCCTGCCCTGGCCGGAGGGGCTCGCTCTGGCGTCTGCGCCCCCGGGACGGCATCGGCAGGGGCTGGGGCTGCCCGCCGTACTGGGACTGCGTCCCGGGGCAGAGGGGGGCGGGGAGAGACACCGCCTAGCCCCCCCCTCGCCCCGCCCTCCTCTCCTCCCCTTTCCGGTGGCGGCGGCAATGAATTCCAGATGTGGCGGGTCTGCCCGGGCGCGCGCGCTGGGGACCGCGCAGGAGGCGCGCGGGGTCCCTTTGTCCGTACCTTCCCCCAGTCCCCCGCCCTGCCCCTCCCAGGACCCAGTCGTGAGAACCTGCGGGAGCATGACGTCACGCGGCTCCGTGAAACCTCTGTCTTCACCCTGAAACAACTGTCTTCAATTGTAGATGTACTCTTGGGTCATCCCTGGGACCCCGGAACTGGAGAACCGGGGACCCCATTTATATACTCAACAAGGAGACACCAAAGCCCCTATGTGTCAACGCACCAAAAAGGCACGAAGCGCCTGCTCCGAGTTCCTCCAGCAAATCAAGTCCCCACTATGTGCCACGCCTTGGCTCAAAGATAGGAGTAGCTCTTGCCTTGATAAGACCTCAAAATTCAGAAAAGACCCCTAGAAAAGTGGGAGCACCCAACAGTCTCCCTTGCCTCTGCTGATGATCTCCAAGCTGCCCTTGCTGGTGTCAACCAGACAAGAAGGCCCAGGCTCAGCCCACCTTCCAGCTTGGGGCCCAATCTTCCAAACGGTTCTTTGGTTTCCCTCTCTTTTCCTCATTCAGCTTTCCCTGGGCGACTCTGTGTGCCTAGCTGCTGAGAGGGAAGGACACCCTCACTCACATTCATGCACACACACACATGTGTGTGAGAGATCAGCAGCTAGGCGGCATAATAGGAGAGCCCTTGGTTCCTTCAACAAACATTTTTGGTACACCTCCTGGGCAACAGCAGCGAACAAAACCAGAAAAAGGGGCCTCACCCTCTTGGAGCTTATGTTCAGGTACAAGAGACAGCCTTTTAGGGGCACCTGGGTGGCTCAGTTGGTTAAGTGACTGCCTTCGGCTCAGGTCATGATCCCCGAGTCCTGGGATGGAGCCCCGAATCAGGATCCCAGCTCCACAGGGAGTCTGCTTCTCCCTCTAACCTTCTCCCTTCTCATGCTCTCTCTCAGTCTCTCTCTCTCTCAAATAAATAAATAAAATCTTTTTTAAGAAAAAGAGACTTTTAGGAAGACACTATTTGTGAAAATGCAGACATAACCTTCATATTCATATACGCTATTTACCAGATACATCAAGAACCCGCTGTGTACCAAACAGTATCCTAAAAGGCTGGAGATATATCAAGATCAAATCAGACAAAACTCCGGGTCCCTTTGGAGCTGATGTTCCACCACATGTTCTCAGAATATGCAGAATATTGGAGAAAGAAGAAACCAGTGAATTCCCTGGGAGTGGAAGGGGAAGATAGGGACAGGGCATGGAAGGGAGGCTGCTTTCATTCTATGAACCCTCTCCTAACTTTTGATTTTTGTAACATGTGCACGTGTATCCTATGCCAGTAATAAGTTAAATTAAAAGTGGACTGCTAGAGACCTAGATGGTGCAATGACAAGGAGAGGTTCGGTCCACTTTTCTATATGTGTATCATGCTTCAGTCAAGAACGTTGAAACATACAAGGATGAAAAGGGTTATCTGCACTCCCATGTTCATCGCAGCATTATACACAATAGCCAAGATATGTAAATAACCTCAGCATTCGTCAATGAAGGAATGGATAAAGAAAATGTGGTATAGGGGCACCTGGGTGGCTTAGTCAGTTAAGATCTGCCTTTGGCTCAAGTCATGATCCCAGGGTCTTGGGATCGAGTCCCGGGATGGGATCCCTGCTCAGCGGGCAGTCTGCTTCTTCCTCCCCTTCCGCACCTCCCCCCCCCACCTTGTGCTCTCTCTCTATCTCTCTCAAATGAATAAATAAAATCTTTTAAAAATTATTAAAAAAGAAAACACATGATGGAATATTATTCAGCCATGAGAAGGAAGATAATCCTGCCATTTTCAACAGCATGGATGAACCTGGAGAGATTATACAAAGTGAAATAAGCCAAGCAGAGAAAGACAAATGCTGTTTGGTTATCACTTATATGTGGAATCTAAACAAGACTAAACAAGGTCAAACTCAGAGAAACAGAGAGGAGGAAAGTGGTGATTGCCAGCAGCTGCGGTGAGGAGGGCAAAGGGAGAGCTGGGCAAAAGGGTACAAACTTGCAGCTGTGAGATGAATAATGTCTGAGTCTCTAACGTAAAATGGGGTGGCCGTCCTAGCTGACACCATATTGTGTAATTGAAATTTTCCAAGAGAGTGGAACTTATGTTCTGATACACACACAACATAAATATGGGAGATGATAAATGTGTTCGTCAACTAGCTATAGTCTTTCACAGCGCCTACATGTATCAAATCAACATGATGTACACTTTAAATATCTCACAGTTTCATATGTTGACGAAGCCTCAAGAAAGCTGAAATTAAAAAAAAAAATTAAGGTGGCTTGATACCTAGACAATGCATCCAATAGAAAGAGAGGCTGGGTACAGTCTTCTGTATGTATATACTTCATAAAGAGTATTGAAAAGCAAGGCGCCTGGGTGGCTCAGTCGTTACACGTCTGCCTTTGGCTCAGGTTATGATCCCAGGGTCCTGGGCTCAAGCCCCGCATGGGGCTCTCTGCTCAGCGGGGAGCCTCTTCTCCCTCTCCCACTCCTCCTGCTTGTGTTTCTTCTCTCGCTGTGTCTTTCTCTGTCAAATAAATAAGACCTTAAAAAAAAAAGAGTGTTGGAAAGCAAAAGGATACAAAAAGAAATTAAAATTGATCCATTTAGGCCTATTAAAAAGTGAAAATGGATTAGTCTTAGTGTGAAACTGTCTTCAACGTGTTAAGTTAAAAATAAGCATAATGCACATCGGTTTGCATTGCTTGCCCGCGTTTCTGGGTGTATTTATAAGGGTTGTATAAATACACACACATTTGCCTGTCTGCTCACCGGCCACCTCTGGGAGAAGGCACAAGACACCAGTCACGGCGGTTACCCTCTGGCAGAGGAACTGGGGGCAGGGGAACAGGTGAGAGGAGGCCAGACCTTTATGGTGTACCCTGGGGGAACTGTTGGAAATTTTTAGCTCACATTATCAATTTAAAAAATTGACAAAGACGGGGCGCCTGGGTGGCTCAGTGGGTTAAGCCTCTGCCTTCAGCTCAGGTCATGATCTCAGGGTCCTGGGATAGAGCCCCCGCATCGGGCTCTCTGCTCAGCAGGGAGCCTGCTTCCCCCTCTCTTTGCCTGCCTCTCTGCCTACTTGTGATCTCTCTCTCTCTGTTGAATAAATAAATAAAATCTTTTAAAAAATTGACAAAGACATGAAAAATCAAATAATAGGTCACAAATCACCAGACTTTTAGTCATAAAATCGTTCTTATCATAAAAATAATAACTATTATCAATAACATAAGCAATAACATGGCTAATAAACATACCGATGATAGTATATAACAAATTGCTATTAAATAAGATTATATTAATAATTAACATATCTTTAAAAAGAAGAAACATGTCTAAAAAGAATAACTTTTTATTAATAATAAACGCACTCTTAAAAAAGAATAAGCTTTTTAAAAAGATTTTATTTATTTATTTGACAGATAGAGCACAAGTAGGCAGAGCACCAGGCAGAGGGAGAGGGAGAAGCAGGATCTCCACCGAGCAGTGAGCCCGATGCGGGCTCGATCCCAGGACCCTGAGATCATGACCTGAGCCGAAGGCAGCTGCTTAACCCACGGAGTCACCCAGGTGCGCCAAAAGAATAAACATTTAAACAAAAAAGAATAAAAAGAAACAAGGCGTGCCTGGGTGGCTCCGTGGTTAAGCATCTGCCTTTGACTCAGGTCATGATCCCAGGGTTCTGGGGTCGAGCCCCCCATCAAGCTCCCTGCTCAGGGGGAGCCTCCTTCTCCCTCTCCTTCTGCCTGCTGCTCCCCCTGCTTGTACTCTCTCTCTGTGTCAAATAAATAAATAAATAAAATTTAAAAAAGAAATAAAGAAAGGTAAGTAGGTTGAAAATCAATATATTAGCAGACCTGGCTGGCTCAGTGGGTAAGAGCATACAACTCTTGATCTCAGGGTCATGAGTTCAAGCCCCACGCTGGGCACTGGGCACAGAGCTTAGCTAAAAGAGAAAGCAAGCAAGCAAGCAAGCTACAAATATGTACACAGCCTATATATTCATATAATACTTAATGCTGCCTCTGGTTATGCCTCACTGGTTTCTGCCATCCCGAACTAACAGTCCGATGGAGGAGACAGAGAAGAAACGAGATCTTTCTAACACAGGTAGTGGGGCCTTGATGGGGAGATAAAGAAAAGTCAGACAATGACTTTGTTCCTTTTCCTGAGCCAGATTTCCACTCAGTTCCAGGCCAGATCTTGGAGTTCGATCAGACCTCAGCAGAAACTCACTGAAACCTCTGCCAAGTGAAGTGTGTTGCCTGAACAACCTCTAGAAACCAGGTGTTCAACCCACGGGGTACAAAGCACAAAGCAAACTGGGTCCTCCCCTCACCAGGGAGCTATCGGAGCGGAAATCTCAGCTCTCTGTGGGGATCCGAAGGCTGGGGAGGAAGCTCTCCCCCTTGCTCAGCCCCAGCTGGCTCAGCAGTTTGCCACCCCCCCTCAAGGACCTGGGGGTGGGGTGATATCAAGGCCACAGACATATCCGGGCCGTCTGTCAGGGGACCATGGCTCCTAGACAAAGGTGATGTCCCCAGAGACACACAGATACACCAACAGACGACTTCCACCTCCCCCCATTTCTCCACCTCCTACTTCTGGGTCAACCCGAGGTCTTGGCGGTCAGCTGAGGGAATGGGGTGGAAAACACTGCAGTCCTAGACTTCCTGATGGTCTGGGAGGTCAAGGGGAAAGCTGAGCCCTGAGTGGGGGGGCCCTTGAATCAGAGAACAGTGGAAGAGGAAGGAAACGAGGCCCTTTTCTTGGGGAGCTCCCAGGCAGGGGAAAAGAAGAGAAGGAAGAGGCTTGGAGCAGCGTCCATTAATTACAGGGCCGCCAACAATAATGGCTAACGCGCCCACAACGCAGACAGACGGGGCTGGGCGCGGCTCTGCAAGTCCTCACAGCTGGGGGGGGGGGCGCATTATTATTGTCATCATCCCATTATTTTTAATAGACCTCAGTGTTTAGAACAGTTTTAGGTTCACAGCAAAACTGAGCGGAAAGTACAGAGATTTCCCATATACCTTCTGCCCCCACACAGGCACAGCCTCCCCACTACCGAATTTTCCATCCGAAGAGTGCATTTATTACAGTGCTTAAATGTGGAGGCACCCAGAGCCCGTAGTTTACGTTGGGGTTCACTCCTGGCATACATTCTATGGGTTTGGATGAATGTATGGCCAATGACCCACCATTGTCGTTTCACACTGAGTAGCTTCACTGCCTGGACCGTCCTCTGTGCTCCACAGGACCATCCCTCCCGCCCCGCCCCCCCCCTGCACCAGCCCCTGGCACCACTCATCTTTTTACTGTCTCCAAAGTTTTGCTTTTTCCTCATCGCCCCATTTCAAAGATGAGGAAACCAAAGCACACAGCAGTGGTGGGACTTGAGCTAGAACTCTCTGCTCTGCTGCCCCTCCCGAGCCCCCGTCCTAGTCCTGAGGCAGTGACGCACCCCCCACCCCTGTCCCAGTGGGTCGGAACAGAAGGGCAGTGCTTACCAGTCAGGATCGCATCCATCCCTGGTAAGATGGGGAACATTCTTCTCTTTAATCCCTCTGTCCTCCCTGGGCCTCCCCTCTCCTCCCCAGCCCCCAGCTCTTGGTTTTTGGCAGGAGGAACTGCATGAAGTGTCAGAGACAGGTCCCAAGTTTCTCGTCATCATCGCAGCACTGGGGGAAGGAGCCCCAACTGTAGAGAAGCTTTCCAGATGCTGATTTTGGCAGGCGGTGAGGCTGCGGCTGCCTGGTCTCCTCCTTGGGCTCCGGGCCCACTCTCCACTTCGGGGATGGGGCAGGAAGCCCGCCGGTGGAGGCCAGTCCCTGCACATCTGCAGCAGATACAGTCTTGGGCCTTCCAGAGCTTTCTCTGGATGAGGAAGGCAGCAGTTAGGGGAGCTGGGCACGTCAGAGGCCAACTTTGCAGCAAGCCCTCCCACCCCAGCACTTATATATAATGTGCCAGTTCCTGTCAAAAGCTCACAGCAGCTCCCTCCACTAGAGAATGGCTAGACAAGCCGCAGGGCACCCTTACAAAGAAGACCACTCAAGGACGGAGTATCGGTGACCTCGAGTTCCAAAAGTAAGGAGCTAGTGACGTAGAACAAAATGGGTGACTCTCCAGTGCATTCTTTTTTTTTTTTTTTAAAGAATTTTCTTTATTTATTTGACAGAGACAGACAGCCATAGAGGTAACACAAGCAGTGGGTGTGGGAGAGGGAGAAGCAGACTCCCCACTAAGCAGGAAGCCCGAGGCAGGGCTCGATGCCAGGACCCCAGGATCATGACCTGAGCTGAAGGGCAGACACTTAACGACCAAGCCACCCAGGCACTCCCTCCAATGCCTTCTAAGCAGGGAAAGTAGCCAGACACAAAAGGCTATGTGCTGGATGATTCCATTTCTATGACATTCTAGAAAAGGCCAAACTAGAGGGATGGGGAACAGACCAGTGGTTTGCAGGGAGCTGAGGACAGTGGGAGGAACTGATAAGGAAGGGCTCAGCAGGGAGTAGGTTTTCCGTGATGAAATAATTCCCTCTCTTGCTTGTGGTGGTGGTTACGTGACTCTATGTCTTTGTGAAAGCTTGCAGAACTGTACCCCAAAAAGGGAAGACTTTATGTTACTTCAATGGTATCTTTTTTTTTTTTAAGATTTTATTTATTTATTTGTCAGAGAGAGAGGGGGAGAGAGTGAGCAAGCACAGGCAAACAGAGTGGCAGGCAGAGGCAGAGGGAGAAGCAGGCTCCCTGCCGAGCAAGGAGCCCGATGTGGGACTTGATCCCAGGATGCTGGGATCATGACCTGAGCCAAAGGCAGCTGCTTAACCCACTGAGCCATCCAGGCATCCCACTTCAATGGTATCTTTAAAAAAAAACAACAACTGTAGGGGCGCCTGGGTGGCTCAGTGGGTTAAAGCCTCTGCCTTCGGCTCAGGTCGTGATCCCAGGGTCCTGGGATCAAGCCCCACATCGGGCTCTCTGCTCGGCGGGGAGCCTGCGTCCTCCTCTCTGCCTGCCTCTCTGCCGACTTGTGATCTCTGTCTGTCAAATAAAGAAATAAAATCTTTTTTGCTAAGATTTTATTTATCTATTTGACAGATCACAAGTCGGCAGAGAGGCAGGCAGAGAGAGAGAGGAGGGGAAGCAGGCTCCCTGCTGAGCAGAGAGCCCGATGCGGGGCTCGATCCCAGGACCCTGAGACCATGACCAGAGCCGAAGGCAGAGGCTTAACCCACTGAGCCACCCAGGCGCCCCTAAATAAAATCTTTTAATAAAAAAAAAACAACCTGTATCTGAAAACAAACAAAACACAAATGCCTCCCAGCTGCCTTACATCAGTCAAGGTCTACACAGGGACCTCGATGGACAGAGGGGATTTAGCGCAGGGGTTGGTTATATAGATAGGAAACCCAAGTTGGGGAAGGGGTTGCATAGACTATTTAGAAATAAGCAAATAGGGAAGCTGTGCCCAGTGGGAGCCACTGCCAGTGCAGGTGGAGAGAAATATCCTGACTCTCCCTAGTCTTCTGCCCTACAGTCGTCCTCCAGGATCTGCCATTGGCTAAACATGGGCAGGAGCCCAGGGGCAAGGGATGGCCTATGCCAGGGTCAGCCCCTCGCCATGGGGCAGGGCGGAGCAGGGAATGCATGGGCTGAAGGTACCTAGGCCCTAGGCGAACACAAAACATGCAAGGGAAGGGTAATTATACTCCCATTTTACAGAGGAGGAAACTGAGGCCTGGGGAGCCCACATACCCTGCCCCAAGGGGTTCAAGGCCTTTTTTTCTGCACTACTTCCCATCTGGCCTGAACTGAAGGGAACTAAAGGGAATGGAAATGTCTATGCAAATCAGGCCCAACCCCAGGGGCTCTGGGGGCTGCTGCAATGGGAGACTCCTGGTCTTCATGCTTGGCGGTCACCCACAAACAGAGCTGCAAACAAACACACAGATGTTTTGTCAGTGATGAGGGAGCGGCTCTCCCCAGTAGGTCAAGGTCCCTGGTCAAGCCTGCACCCACGCCCCGTACCTCCTCTCCGAAGGCTGCCCCCCATACTCTAATCTTGACCTCTGGCCTTTGTGAAAACCACTGCACCATGGTGGGGGACTAGAAAAGACCAGATGTTGGGGGGTCCTCCAGCTTCTGATGTCTGCTCTCTAAATTGCTATCATGCCCACGGTCAGCAGGGATCTTCTCTGAGGGGCAAGGCTGACACTGGCCACACACCACTGGGGACAGAGGTCACCTGCAATTGAGCCTTTGATCAACAGGAGAGGGCCCAACATGTCAACCTTTGACCTCCATCCTGGCTTGGGCCAAAATGACCAAACTGAGTTTTTCAGTATGCAGGTCTCGAGGTCATTATCTCCCTTTCATTAAGGCTCACTCACAATCAATATGCTGGTAGAGGAGTCCTATGCAAACTTCTTTCTCTACAACCCATTGTTCAGTTGCTAGGTACTGAGAACCTACTGGATGCCTGGCACTCTTCTTAGCAAGGAGACCCGGCAAGAAACAAAGACCCCATCCGCCAGGAGCTGGTGTTCTCGTGGAAGAGGCAGTCAAGATAAACAAGAATGACATCATCTGTTAGAATGGGGTAAGCGTACTGGTGTATGAAGAATGTGGGGTAGGAAGGGAACAGTGACTTTAGACCCAGTGTCACCTGAGGTAATGATTTGAGTAAAGACCTGAAGGAGGTGACGGAGTGAGTCATGCAGATATTTAAGGATGAGAGGTCCAGGCAGAGAGAAGCACCAGTGCAAAGGCCCTGAGGTTGACATGGGATTGACCAATTCTGGTGAGAAGACCAGTGTGGCCTAAACCACAGAGTAATAAAGGGGGAAGGTGGGAGGAGATGAGGACAGGTCCTGCAAGGCCTTGTGGGCTGCAGTGAGGACTTTGGCTTTTGCTCAGAGTAAAGTGAGAGGCACGAGGGTTCTGAGCAGAGGAGGAATGTGATCTAACTCGTGTTTATAGGCTCCTTCTGAGGAGGGAAAAACACTGTAGGAAGTGGACATGGAAGGAATAGAGAATTCTGATCGCTCACTCAGCTCAGGAGGGAAGGGTTTGCGTGTGTCCCACTTACATGGCTAAGCAGACCAGACTCCGAAAGAGCTAACAAGTTGTCTAGGGGTACTCAGCCATTTAGTGGCACCCTCTAGATGTGAACGTGTGTCTCTGTGACTACAGCGTCATTGGGTAAATAATCTTTTTTTTTTTTTAATTTTTCTTTCTTTCTTTTTTTGATATCTTATGTTCCTGTGACATTGGGGACAAGGGGAGCGGTAAAGATCTCGAGACCCAGGAGACAAAGGGAGGACTTTCTCTGTTTCTGCTAATACCCCTGCAACAGGATTTTGAGCAAAGGAATTCACTCAAGAAACATGTATTGAGCCCCTACTGTGTTACAGCTACTATCCTGGGTGTCAGAACTACAGCAGGGAAGGACACTGAGCAAAACTTCTGTCCTGGGGGAGTTTACGTTCTAATGGGGGAGATAGACAAAAAGCATCAAAAACCAGGAAATTACATAGGATGTTAGAAGAAAAATACTGACGGGGGGGGGGGGGGGGTAGAGACAGGATAAGGGGGTCTGAAGGGCCAGGAGTGGGGATTGCAATTTTGAATGGGGTGGTCAGGACAGGCTTCTTGGAGGAGGTGACATTTGAGCAAATAATTGAAGGAGGTGAGCGATAAAGCCATGTGGAACTCTGGGAGAAGTATGTTCCAGGCAGAAGAAACAACAGTGCAAAGGCCCTGTGGTGGGTTCAACTTAAAATGATTGAGTTGCCATCAGGAAGGTCCAGTCACCCCTGGCTCCTGCCGCTCTCTTCCCACTTCTGGTCTTTGCAACTTTGTTCTTTCAAAACACGTTTTCTCCTCTGGACAAACTCCTGATGGACCCTCAAACCTTAGCTCTCAAGTTACAGCTTCAGAGAAGTCACCTCTAAGACCCCTGCCCCCAGGGTTTAAGAGTTCTTCCCCTGGGCTTCTGCATACACTATAGGCTTCCCTTTCCCATTCTTTTTTTTTTTTTTCCCCAAGATTTTATTTATCTATTTGTCAGAGAGAGAGTGCACGCTAGCAAACACAAGCAGGGAGAGCAGCAGGCAGAGGGAGAAACTGGGGACCAGCAGGTAGAGAGAGAAGCAGGCTCCCAGCTGAGCAAATAGTCCAAAGCGGGACTCCATACCAGGGCACTGGAAAGGCAGATGCTTAAGAGTGAGCCACCCAGGCATCCCCTTTCCCCTATTCTGATTTTTCAACCTTCGGCACTGAGCTGTATCTCAATGTTGTCTGCTGAATTTACCTATGCAGTACCAGTAGGTACCTGATAAATCATTAAGCAAGTGCTGTTCCATCATTTGCTACATAGTATCCAAAGTTCCTCCCACAGGACAGACTAGTAAACCTGCTTATAAAATCCTAAACTGGTTCTGGGAGGAGACACACAGCTGATTGTGGTGGTGGCTTTTGGGAGGGGAACAGGGAGGGGCAGGATCATAGATCGCGGGAGACACTTCACTCTAGTTCATACTCCTGTAGTTGTTGAAATTGTCTTTACCCGGTGTGTGAATTACCTACGCAAACATAAAATGAATAAATAAAATTCTACAACATAAAGGATTGAAAGAGCTTTCTAAATTGCAGAGTGGGCGGAGTTTTAAATATGCATTCACAATTATTCTAGCAGGAATAGAACACACAATGAAATACATTGTAAATTTTTATTAATACTACACAAAAATATCCCTGTTATATATCAGACGCAAACAAAACAAAAAACACCCACCTACGTCTTTAGTAGGTATTCGAGTCCGCTAGGTCCGCCCCATCCCTGCCTTGGCTCTTGACTTGTTTGGATGACAAAATTCACCTTCAGTAGTAGTAGTAGTAGTAGTAGTAGTAGTAATACCATTAAGTGTTCGCTTTGTGGTAGGCATGACTTCATTGAATGAAGTCTCACGACCTCTCCATTTTCCAGATGAGGAAACTGAGGTCTGTATTTCCCAGACCTCGTTCTAGGTCACTGAGCTCCTGGTCCAGGGCCAGCCAGGTGACCAGGCTCCGCGAGGCATCGAAGGCTTCTATGGGTTCATGACGCCCCCTGGAGGCCTCCCGGGGAACGTGGCAAAGAACCTACAAATGAATATTTGGATTTCAGTTGTAAGGGTGCGCGAGGGAGGCCATCCAGGGTCTGCGGGCTCCCCACCTTGCTCTGTTTGTGGAGAGAGGTCTGAGAAGGGACAGGACCTAATCTGTGTTTTGAGGGGAAAGATACCCCTCTACTTTGGGGGATCTGAGAGGCACGGTCCCACAGCCTCAAAACGTAGGGTTTTCAGCGACAGACGAGGTCCTACACGTAAACAAACACACAAAACCACTTTACCGAAAACCGAAAAACCACTGAGGAGGGTCGGGGAAGCTGGATGGAGCTGGAGCGGGGGACGGAGGGCTCGACCGACACTAAAAGCGTAACAGGTATTGGTCATATTCTCTTAGTGCCCGCCCCAGGACCGCCCAGCCATAGGCGGGCCACTTTTCCAGACTCAACGCTCATTGGCTACACGAGGAGCGTGCCTTTTCCGGAGGGAAAGGGAGGTCTCATTAGCTGGATTCCTGCACGGGCCCTTTGGGGGCGGGACCCAGAAAAAAAAAAAAAAGCGCAGGGCTTACTGCGCTTCTTCGCGATGTAAGGTCACGTGTTTCCAGGTGTTGCAGGGGGGTCCTTTAGGCCTGGCGTGAAAATTGGAGCCTGGGGGTTAGTTTTGGGGCGAAGATGGAGGCTCGCTGGGCCAGGCTCCGCCGACGTCGCTCCTGCATCCGAGCGGGGTGCGCGGTGTCGCAGGCGTGATGTCATCGCTAGGCGCCGCGCGCAGCCAGAAGGAGCCTTGACCTCGCGTTGGGGGCTGCGCGACAATGCTGCAGCTACTACGGGCTGGGGCGCGCGCCTGGGTTCGGCCCGCGGGCTGCCGGGTGAGGCAGGGGACTGGAGGCGGGACCGGAGGACGAAGGTTGGAGGTTCCGGGGGTCGTTTCTCACACTCGTCCCCCGTTTACAGGGCTTGAACGCGCTGGCGGAAGAGGCAGGACCCCAGGCGGCGAAGCCAGAGTCGGTAGCTAGCGAGGGTGAGGTTGCCAGGGTCGCTCTAGGAGGGGCGGCAACCGGGAGTCCGGACGCTCGGCCCTGACCCGTGACCTCCCCATCGCTTCAGGTCCCCAGGCGCCCGTGCTGCGCAGGTGCGAGCTCCCGGTACCCGCGTCCCGGCGTCCGGTGCAGGCCTGGGTGGAGTCCCTGCAGGGCTACGAGCAGGACCGCGTGGGTCTGGCCGAGCTGCACCCCGAAGTTTTCTCCACAGCGCCCAGGTGGGTGGGGGTGAAATGGTGAACTGAGTTCCAGAGGGAGAAGGAGCGGGGCTTGAGCCTCAGCGTCTTCACGTGCCAAAAGGGGACGATGGTTTTCCCTGCCAAAGAGTTATGTGAGGTTGAGGTCTAAGAGTTAACGTCCTGGAAGTTAAGGTCGCAGAATTCTGGAGCCCGAGTGACTGAGTTCAAATCCTGCCTTCCGTCTTGTGTTTCAGTGTCCCCATTCTGTCAGACCTCAAGAGGTTTCTGTGATGATGAAATGAGTTAATTCTGGCACCTAATGAGTCATGTAGATGTGTTGACTATGGTTGCTGTTACTGAATTTTGCAAAAATAAGCACTAACAATGGTTATGCCCTGGCATAGCCTATTTGCATTTTGGTTAAGTAGGTCCTTAGAGCGACCCTAGGGTAGGGTTCAGTTACTCTTGCTTTGTGGACAAAGAAGCTGAGCACAGACAGGGTAAGGAATTTGCCCAAGCTCACACAGCTTGGAAGCTTTAGGACTGGGATCTCAACCCTATGTGGGCCAACTCCTTGGGCTGGTTTATCACTTGCCAAGGTGTATGTTGCCCCTCAGTTGCTTGGTATTGGGCACATAATAAGTGCTGTTAGTTTATTACTGTTACTGATATTGGCAGGGTTTGCCCCTTGCTTTTAGAATCCCAATCTAGTAGAGAGTGACAAAAGGAATTAAAAACAACATATTTCGTGTATTCTGTAAATACTTACAAAGCATCTGCTGCGTGCCACGTTCCATTCTGGGTGTTGGGAATCCAGCAGTGAGTGAGCACCAAGGTTGTTGATGTTGCTTACAGTCCAGAGCAGGGCTCTGGGAACCTCTTCTTGAAAGGGCCAGATAGTAAACATTTTAGGCTTTGCAGGCTCTCCTGTTGCCATGACAACGACTCCTCTCTGCTGATGTAGTACAAAGTGGCAATAGGCAGTTTGTAAGCAAAAGCACATATTTACAGAAACAGGCAGCGGGCCAGGTTTGGCCTACTAGCCATAGTAGCTTGCCAAGCCCTGGCAAGCTTCCCCAGCGGTCATGTCCGTTGTAGCCCCATGTGAGTCATGTGTGTAATTTACATTTTGCTGGTAGCCGCATTTAAAAAAAAAAAAATAGGAAGAAACAATCTATTTTATTTAACCTGATATATCTAAAACAGTGTATTTCAACATGGGGCCTGGCCACATTTCAGGGGTTCAGTAGCCACAGTGGCCAGTGTGCAGGGCTAGAGAGGAAAATCAGTCCCTAAAGAAGGTAGCAAGGAGTAAATTGTAACAATAGGAAAAGAGTAAGGTACTGTGAGAAGGAGGATGGGTGGCTCTATTCTTAACAAAGAGACTCCTCGGAGATGTCTGGGCTGAGACTGGCTAAGGAGGAACCAGCCAGAGGAAGAGCGTTTCAGGCAGAGGGAACAGTGAGCACAAAGGCATGGAGGCTGGACCCCATTTCACAGAATGGAAATGGAGTGGGCCTGGAGGTAGTGTGAGATGGGGCAGAAAGGGGGGGGGAAGATCACACAGGGCCCTGGAGTTGGATGGCAGGAGCCCCTGTTTTCATCTGGTGAGGTGGGGGAGGGCTTTAACTGGAGACGGGCCTTTGACGGGCTCTTCTTTCTCCATAGGTTGGATATCTTGCACCAGGTTGCCATCTGGCAGAGGAACTTTAAGAGAATTGTGAGTGGCCGAGTGGGGTGAGGTTGGCAGAAGGAGGCAGAGGAAGCTCCTCGGTTTGTCTTCTCTGGACTGCTAGGCTCTTCTGAACCATTCACTGATAGGTGACTTGCCAGGGGTCTTCTGAACACCCACCGTCGTTAGGCATTGTGCTAGCGTACAAGACAGACAAGATCCCTGCCCTGATGAAGCCATAGTCTTGTCGGAGAGGTGAACGTGAATCAAGTAGGCAAGCTTGTAAATACATGACAAGGGAGGTTGTCCCGGAGAAAAAGAGACATTTAACCTCAGGTGTGTAGTAGGTGTTAACTAGGTAAAGGGGGCAGTGGCTCTAGGGTAGAGGTAGTGGGAACAGTATGTGTAAAGGTCCTGCGGCAGGGGAAACAGGGAGCCTGGTGTGCCACAGAGATCAGCAGGAGCAGTGGTGAATAGTTTGGATTGGTTTTTTTTGCCAAGTACATTAAAGAAGCCATTATCAATCAGGGTCTCTCTGCTTTCCATCTGCTTATCTCAGAAGTCCAGTGAGTCCTCTCCCTAGCTCACTATAGTCCTAGAAATGAAGTCTTTAGCTTAGCATGGAAGTCTCTCATCATCTACCCACCCCATACCTCTCCCTGATTTTTCTCTAGCCTCTACACACGTTTCCCCACTCCACATCTTCCTTTTAGTGGCCACCACGTTAAAATCATTCAAAAAATGCAGAGTGACTACCGTGTGCCAGGCAGCAGAGCCCCTGCCTTTCTAAGGCTGACATTCTGGAGCGGATGAGGGAACTGTCGATCTCTTTTTTTTTTTTTTTTTAAGATTTTATTTATTTATTTGACACAGAGAGAGAGAGATCACAAGTAGGCAGAGAGGCGGAAGCAGGCTCCCTGCTGAGCAGAGAGCCCGATGTGGGGCTTGATCCCAGGACCCTGAGATCATGACCTGAGCCAAAGGCAGAGGCTTTAATCCACTCAGCCACTCAGGCACCCCAAGAACTGTCGATTTCTTTATCGTCTCTCTCCCCAAGTGCTGTGTGCTTGTCCCGATAGAGCCCTAATCTCTGTCCCTCCAATTATGGGGCTCCCCAGTGGCGAGCCCCCACTGCCCAGCTCACTGCTGTCTTCCCAGGCCCGGGCCCTTTCAGACGTGACAGTGTCTGCCTCGGGAACCTGACCGTCCACCTCCTCCCTTTACACCCGCAGAGCTATGCCAAGACCAAGACTAGGGCTGAGGTGCGGGGCGGAGGCCGGAAGCCTTGGCCGCAGAAAGGCAGCGGGCGTTCTAGGCATGGCAGCATCCGCTCCCCGATCTGGCGAGGAGGTGAGTGGGACAAGGAGGGAGGGACCCTGGGAGTGTCTTCACACCCATCTGGTGCAATAGCTTGTTGGTTCCATTCCTTCCACCTGGGCAGGGACAGTAGGACTCTGGCCCTCAGACCTCACTGCCCGTGTGCAGGTCAGAGATCAGAGAGTCGTCCACTTTCCCAGCCCCCACCAGCTCTGGCCTTAGCCTCTCTCACCAGACTATGGCCACAGCCCCCTTTGGCCCTGACTCCTGTCTTACCTCTCCTGGGCCACCCTTCACACCGCACCCACAGTGCTTTTCCTAAGCCTCCCGGTGGCACTTGCAGCCTTTTTGGGAGGTCCAAGCTCCTTGGGATTCCAGGCAGTGGTGCCTGCAGACCGCCCCCACCCCGCACCCCCCACCGCCCTTGTTCCTCCACATCCTCTCTGACCAGACAGCTGACGGCAGTGTCATCTCCCATTTGCCTGGCCAACTCTTCTCATGTGTTTGGGCTGTGCCTCTTCCAGAAAGCCCTTCCTGACCTCCTTTGGGTCCCCCACCCCCAACAACTCCTGGTGCCACCCCAGAAAGAGCCCTGATTTCCACAGTTGAACCTCCGTCTGAAGGTGAATGACATGAGGCCGAGGATCCTGCCCATCTTGGTCCCTGATGCCCACTCCCCCCAGGGCCCAGCAGAGGGAGGACGCACAGGTAGATGGGCCTCACTCAGGGTTTGACAGCTGAGAAAATCGAGGCCCAGTATGATAAAGTCACCTGTCCCAGGCAGTGCTGGATCAGTGTCTCCTCTCTGTCCCTCCCCGAGGCCCTGTCCCCTTTGCTGATTCGGTTTGCCTGCTGGCAGCCTCCTTACACCAGCCACTGTGAGAAATTTCTGTACTCTACACCCAGCTGGGGTCCTCACCTGTCCACACGTCTCTGTCCCTGCAGGAGGCATTGCCCACGGCCCCCGGGGCCCCACGAGCTACTACTACATGCTGCCCATGAAGGTGCGGGTGCAAGGCCTCAAGGTGGTGCTCACCGTCAAGCTGGCCCAGGTATGGGCCTGGTCCCACCAGGAGCTGCTCACCTGGTCAGGGGGAGGCCGTGGGGGCTGGAGAGCTCAGGCAGCTTCTGGGGGGGCGCTGTTGGGGGCTCAGCCCATCCATTCTTCCTACTAGGATGAGCTGCACGTCGTAGACTCCCTGGACCTGCCGACCTCCGACCCCCAGTACCTGACCGAGCTGGCCCGATACCGTCGCTGGGGGGACTCTGTGCTTCTTGTGGACTTGTGAGGGTGCGGGGCAGGGCAGGGGTGGGGATGCTGGGTGCCATCCTCTGCGGGGTTCACCTCCTGACCTCTGTTTCAGGGCCTATGAGGACATGCCCCAGAACGTCGTGGCAGCCACCTCCGGCCTCAAGACCTTCAACCTGATACCAGCTGTCGGTGAGCAGAGGGCCCCCATTCTCCCTGCCACCAGGTCCCCAGCAGTCCGTGGGCCAGTTCAGATTCTGTACCTGCCACCTCCTCAGTCCAGCCCTTACCTTCCCCAGACAGAGCATCGGGGAAATGCCATCCTTGAAAAAGGCTCTGTCCAGGCTCGGGTCATAGTGCTGGGCGTGGAGGGAGTGGACTGGCTGCTGGCTGCCCTCATCTGGTTCCTCCCTTCGAGAGGCTGGGAGGTGGGATCCAGTCTGGCTTGGGCATGTCACACCCATCACCACATTGACTAGTCCCTAGAGCTCTTTCTCCATCTCCTGATTGCATGACTGACTTCTTCCCGGACAGCTGCCCCTGAGGGTCTCACGGGCACCTTGGCTCCTTGAACTCCTTGCTTCCTGTGGCTCAGGCCCCAGACCAAGCTCTCACCCTCCACTCATCTCTTAACTCACCCTGTCGGGTCTGACTTTAAACATATCGGGAATTCCACTTCTTTACCCCCCAGTACCCCCATCTCCCTGGCCCAGGCTCCTGCTCTCATCTGCAGCCTGGTCTCCCCACCACAGCCACCAGAGGGCGCCCATGAGCACCCGGGCCCCACCCCTCCCTCCTCTGCCCACAGCCCTCTGCGGTTCCCCACTCCTTTCTGGGTCAAGGCCCAAGTTCTTCTGAGGCCCACAGGATCCTCCACAACCTGCGCCATCTTCTCCCTGCGCTGCTCGCCTCCTCCACTTGTCCCGCTCGCTCGCTCACTGCGGCCACAGGCCTCCCGCTGTACATTCATGCCTCTGCTCCCGCTGGAGAGGGTGGCGAGGATCACAGCCCCAACTCAGGGCAGAGTTGGGCACGCAGGAGACTCTCGATCAGAAGCTGAGCTAAGGACCGTCCCTTGCCCAGGGTCTTGCCATCAGTGAGCAGCTGAGCCAGGGCCTGAGCCTAGCCTGCAAGATCTGTGAGCCCGTGTCAGACCACAAGGGGCAATACTGGGAGGGCTTGCTTCCTCGGGGAGGACATGGGTCCCCAGAGGTGGTAGGCAGCCCAGCCTGGACCGCATTTCTGTCCCCCACCCCCAGGTCTGAACGTGTACAGCATGCTCAAGCACCAGACCCTGGTCCTGACCCTGCAGACCATCGCCTTCCTGGAGGAGAAGCTGCTCTGGCACGACTCACGCTACACGCCTCTCTACCCCTTCCGCCTGCCCTACCGGGACTTCCCTTGAGCCCCGGTCCTCTGCCCTCGGGGGCCCCTCAGCCGCCCTCTTCCTGGACCCCTCTGTGCCAGGTGCTTGCCCTGAGCCAGGCCGAACCCCCAGCAGACCTGGGAGCCTGGTGCCCACCGTGTGAGAGCAGGGCCACACCGCCCGAAGCCCCTCATCCCCGTGCAGCCGTGTGCAGAGTGGCCGAGCAGGCGTCGCCACCAGAGAGGGGCAGCTTGGCACATGAGCCCCACCGGCCTCTGGCCCCAATTTTCTCTCATTTTTAACATTGAGTCTTTTTTCTTTTTTTAATCAGAAACAGAACGGCTCATTGCCATTTTGTAAATACTTCCACTTGGCAAGTCTGGCCCTTTCCTCAGTGCTAGGTGCTGCTAGGTACCTCTCTTCAAGGGGCAACGCAGGGCTGTTTATAGCGATGACCCACAGTCTCTTCCCCAGGATGAGTCAGGCTCCAGCAGCGTGCAGGGGAGTCGTGGCACCGCTGTGCCTAGGAACGCGCTCCTGCTGCCTCCCCACTGCCCACGGCTGCCCCCGAGAATTCACATCCCCGATGGGGCTCATGCTGCCTTTGGTCATGGCCCTGCAGGCCAGGCAGGAGGGTTGATTCTACAAAAAGGAAGTGTAAACCTGAAGCTTTTATCATAATGGTTTCCCCAAGCAGAGTCTGAATGCCTGTGGTCAGTAAATGGGCAAATAAACACACTTTTTTAAACACCGAACTGGCATCCTAATTGTGGAGTCTGCTGATATCTGCTCCCCAAGCTAATTTTCTTGTAATAGTCCTAACACAGACTACCATGTGGTCGGTTTCCCAAAAGTCAGCCAGAACAGACATCTGCGCGTGTCGGTCTAGCCAAGGCGGGGGGGGGGGGGGGGGGGGGGGGGGGGGGGGGGGGGGGGGGGGGGGGGGGGGGCAGTGACCACCCATGGGCTAGGCAACCCCTTGCCAAAAACATCTCTGGAATGCGTCTCTGGGGAGTGCAGCACATTCTTTGAAAATCCTCAGGATAAAAACTTTGATCCTTAAAGCACTAGACTTGACAAAGTAAAAAAGCCATTTGGAGCCTGTGTAAGAATGGGTGCAGAGGGCGGGTGGGAAATGTCCCTTGGGCTGAAGCCAAACTTTTTTCCCTACCTCTCCCTGTGACTCTCACCGGCCACTTGGGGACGCAGAGCCTTGGAGTAAAACCCAACTGTTCTGACAGCACCCAGACGAGTCTAGATCATCGTAGCTAGAAGGCAGGCTGCTTAGTTGTCCACCTCACCGCGGTCAGGAAACAGCGAGGCCAACTCCCCACCCCGCTCCCACCTCCCGCCACAGACTTTCCAGAGATGTGTTGGAACCTGTTCAACCATACGGGAAACCTGCAGCCAGACCAAGGATGAAAAAGGGCCTTAGAGAAAAATGATCTGAGTGGCGCCTGGGTGGCTCAGTCGGTTAAGCATCCGACTCCTGGTGTTGGCTCGGGGCAGGATCTCAGAGCCATGGGATTGAGTCCTGTGTCAGCTCCGCTCCGGGAGTCGGAGATTCTCTGTCCCTCCCCCAACTCAGGGAGCGTGTGTGGGCTTTCTCTCTCTCTCTCTCTCTCTCAAATCTGGGGGGAAAAGAAAGCGGATGCCTGGGACGCCAATTGTTGGCATCTGCCTTTGGCTCGGGTCATGATCCCAGGGTCCTAGGATCGAGCCTCCCAACAGTCTCCCTGTTCTGCAGGAAGCCTGCTTCTCCCTCTCCCTCTCCCTGCTTGTGTTCCCTCTCGCTGTGTTTCTCTCTGGCAAATAAACTTAAAAAAACAAAAAAAGATCTGATACTAGAATGTGTTTTCAAATAATTGGGAGGCAGCGTGTGTATTGGTCTCCTAGGGCTGCCTGAACCAAGTACCACAGCCTGGGGGGCTGAAGTAACAGAAACACACTGTCTCGTGGTCCAAGAAGCTGGAAATCGAAGATCACGCTGTTGGCCAGGGGGTTCCTTCTGAAGCTGCGAGTGAGACTGTCCCATCCCTCTTCCCCGGCTTCTGGTGGTTTGCTGGTGATCTTTGCTGTTACTGGGCTCATGGTCACCCCAAGGTCTGTCCTTGTCTTTGAATGGCAATGTCCCTGTGGATGTGCCTGTGTCCAGATTTCCCCTTTTTATAAGGACCCCGGTCATGTTTGGTTAGTGCCCCGCTTCCCCTGCCACCACCCAGCTTCAATAACCAACCTCATCTTACTCATTTGCAGGTCCTGGGGGTTAGCACTTTTATTTTTTTCTTGCAGGGTAGGGTGGGGGGTGGGGGGGTGAATTGATCCCATGAAGGGGTGTAAGGGGAGAAATGGAACCAGATCAGCTGTGAGGACCATGGAAGCTGGCACACGCAGCTTCACTGTATATCCTCTGCTGTTGTCTGTTGGAAATTCTCTATAAAGAGCCTTTTAAAAAAGAAATGAGTGAAGACATTTCGTCGGGGGAGCTGTTGCTACCCTTAAGTCCTTCTCCCACCCTCCGGGGACATGGACTGACCCAGACAGAGCCCAGAGAGGGAGGGCACTTCGCAGTTCGCCGTTCCAAGAAAGGACACCCAGGCCTCAGGCTGAATCTGGCTTAAGAAAGTGAAAGCAGGGGCGCCTGGGTGGCTCAGTGGGTTAAGCCTCTGCCTTCGGCTCAGGTCATGATCTCAGGGTCCTGGGATCGAGTCCCGCATCGGGCTCTCTGCTCAGCAGGGAGCTTGCTTCCTCCTCTCTCTCTGCCTGCCTCTCTGCCTACTTTTGATCTCTCTCTCTGTCAAATAAATAAATAAAATCTTCAAAAAAAAAAGTGAAAGCAAAATCTAGAGCTAGGATCCCACTTGGAAGGTGAAGGGCGAGAGGCAGGCAGCTCTGAAGGTGGGGCCAGGGGTCTGCTTACTGCTTATTTACCCAAACCAAAGATGCTCCCACCCTAACCAAGGGCTCTCTAGAAAAGAAAGCCTCAGAGCCCCTCAAAACACATACTCACCAAATCCCCCAAGGGTGCCACATTTATGTGCTGCTGGGCCATGCAGAGCTCTCACCCCAGGAATAACTGCCCTGTCCCCTGTCTTCTCCTTCCCGCACCCGGGCAAGGAGGGACCCCCACCCCACCCCCAGGCTAGTGAGAGGGGGTGAGGCAGACAGAAAGGTTACCTGCAGGGAGACCAGGCCCTTCTTCCTCACTAAGGCCTCCAGCCTGGCGAGGCCTGACCCCGGGCTCCCCTCCGCCATCAAGTCAAGTTCAGAGACTTGAATATGATACTGAGTTGGGCCTGAGTCCTGGGCAGACTTAGCCAGGAGTGGGGCGAGACTCCAGTATAGAGTCAAGCGGTGCAGGGAGAAGCAAAGTTCTGTTTTGACTGACTCATACACAACGTGAACTTCTGCTTTACGCCCTAGGGCGGCTAGGATGAACTGTGATACCAGCATGAACCAGATCTGTGGGAACGCAGAGGAAGCCTGTGCTCCACCGAGGAAGTTTAAGGGGGAGTTTCTCCACACTGGTTCCTCGTGAAACAGACAAATTGTGACGACCGCTAACTGCCCTTGCTCTGTGCTTGCCAATCATCGCATCCAAACTAGGCGATGTGACAGCTCACATCAGCCTTCAAGGTCTGAGTTACCATCTCATTCTTCAGCTGAGGCCAGCAAGATACCCTCCGCAGTGGGGGAAAGTGGTTTGTTCAAGGTCACAGTTCACAGCAGGGGCTCTCAGCATCCTTGACACCTGCTGTCCGGCATGCCGGCCTCCCCCCACCCCCCTGCCCTCTGCTGGGCTTCTCTGCTGGGCAGGTCAGAAGGACAGTGGGATGGGAGCTGGGGGAGAGGGGGACTAGGACAACATAACCACCCGCGAGGATGGCAATTCTAGTAGTAATCATCAAACGGAAAATTGGTATTGGCGAGGATGTGGAGAAATTGGAAGTCTTGTGTGCTTGTACGTTGCTGGTGGGAATGTAAATGGTACAGCTGCTGTGGAAAACAGTCTTGAGGCGCCTGGGTGGCTCAGTCGGTTATGCGTCTGCCTTCGGCTCAGGTCGTAGGATCGAGTCCCACATTGGCGGGACTTGTTTGGTGGAGAGCCTCCTCCTCCCTCTCCCTGCTTGCTCCCCCTGCTTGTGTGCTCGCTCTCTCTCTGTCAAATAAATAAATAAAATCTTTTAAAAAAAGAAAAGAAAAAGAAAATAGTCTAGCAGTTTCTCCAAAACTCCACTTGGAATTACCATATGACCAGCAAGTCTAAGCATATTCCCAAAGGAATTAAAAAAAGGTTCATACTGATGTCTGCACATGAATGTGCAAAGCAGCGTGGTTCCCCAGGGCCAAAAGGGAGAAACAACCTAGATGTCTGTCGATTGATGGATGGATCAACAAAGTGTCCTGTATGCATACAAGGCAATATTCTCCAGCTCTAACAAGAAATGAGGTACACCCAGAACTGAAAACACGGACTGCAGCAGACACTTGTAAGCCAGCGTTCGTGGTGGCCTGATTCACAACAGCCAACGGTGGAAACGACGCGCATGACCCACCTGTTGATGAGTGGATGAACGAAATGTGATATATCGTTGCGGCGGACCATTATTCGGCCAGAGAGAGGAAAAAGGGCTGCAGGATGCTACAACAGGGATGAACCTTTATGCGAGACATCCTGAACGTGATATAGAGAGAAAGAAGCTGGACACAAAAGGCCACAGAGTGTGTGATTCCGTTTTCGGGAAATGTCCAGAATAGCCAGACCCACAGAGACAGACAGTGGAGGAGGGGTTTCCAGGGGCTGAGGGAAGAGGGAATCAGGAGGCGCCAGGTTTTTGGGGAGGGTGAGGAAATAGTCTGGAATCGAATTGTGGTGATGGTG
>PISX010006867.1:0-93685 GCA_004024625.1 Mellivora capensis
CCCCCCTTTTTGGTGTCCTGAGGAAAGTGCAGATCTCCTCTCAGCTTATTTCAGGTCTACAGTGCAGTATTAGCAATAGTCACCACGCTCGACATTAGATCTCCAGAATTTCTTCATCTCGTACCCAGAAGTTTGTACCCTTTGACTAGTATCTCCTCATCTCTCCCGCCCTCCAGGTCCCAGAAGCTACCATTCTCCATCTGTGAATTTTTCCAGTCTCTTTGCTCCTTCCTGCCACGTTTTGACTGGTTTCGATGGAGCAGAGTCAGGCATGCCTCTGTGGAACATGCTAAGAGGTTTTGAGGGACGTCTTGTGCACCCCTTTTTTAACCTGGTAGGTGGGACTCTTGGAAGCCACTCCAGTCCAGGGTTGGAAATCCAGCTTCATAACTTACTAGGCACGTGGCCTTGAGGAAATAACTTACCCCCCCGTTTTTTTTTTTTTTTAAAGATTTTATTTATTTATTTGATAGAGACACAGCAAGAGAGGGAACACAAGCAGGGGTAGGGGGAGTGGGAGAAGCAGGCTTCCCGTCGAGCAGGGAGCCTGATGTGGGCCTTGATCCCAGGACCCTGGAATCATGACCTGAGCCAAAAAAGGCAGACGCTTAACGACTGCACCTCCCAGGTGCCCAGGGTATGAGTATTCTTCATCCTGTCGTGATGTTACTAGAATGATGAAAAATTGTGTAAAATAACATCCACACACCCCTAGTGCCATGCCTATAGCTCAATAAATACAGCTGTCATTCATTACATTTGAGAAGGTAAAAATAAAGCTGAAACAAAATATGGTTGGTGGGGGATATATGTCCCAACAGGATTGTCTTGGTTAATAGAGTGTTTTTAAAAAGATTTATTTATTTGTAAAAAAGATTTATTTATTATTTATAAATACTTATATCTTTATAAATATTATTTATTTATTTGTTTGCATTGTGGGAGGGGCAGAGGGAGAGAGAGAATTTCAAGCAAATTCCCCGCTGAGCACAGAGCCTGAGCCAGGGCTGGATCTCAGGACCCTTGAGATCATGACCTGAGCTGAAGCCAAGAGTCAAGCGCTTCACCGACTGCACCCCCCGGGCGCCCCGTGATTATGAACAGGATTAATATGGGCAAACGATGTTCAGAGCTGTAGCTTGCCTTTCTCTTCCCACTTATGTTCTAGGAAAACAGTTTGCTAACGTCCTGTGTTTTCTGCTGAAGGGCAGGGCCGTTTGAGAGCTTCTATATTTATTTGACTCTTGGGCTTGGACAGTGCCTCGGTTGGATTAGTGTCCAGTTAGACAGTTACAGGTTCTTCACTTTTTCTGAAATTGCTTTGGAGGATTTTATGGAATCTTGTTATTTTGCTGTGAGATGCTGGACGTTGGAGTGGCTTGTCGCAGATTGAGGTGTTGGGTTTGCAGTGAGGTGACCAAAGCACACGGATGTCCCTGGGGTTGGCTGCAGATGCCATACAGCACAAGAAGCCAGGTCCCCACAAGAAGAAGAGATGAGCACTGATAAATTCCAATTAGAATCACAAAAGCTTTCATCTACTAGTTCTCTTGATCATAATTATATCTGAATGTTGTGGGTGTGCCTTATATGATAGAATCAGGAAATATTATACAGAAAAAATGGCTGAGCTTATTTAATATTTAGGTAAATGTATTTCTTTGAGCTGGCCTTGAAATACAATGTACTTCCCTGCGGTGGTGGCAAAGCTTACAAAGCTAATAATGTTTCGTAAGGTCCCGTAGACCAGATTACATATGCAACGTATCGCTTCTGGGCTGAGGCTACTAAAAGCGAGTGTGCCTTGTTCACCTATCTCTTCCCTTAAAGCGGTGACCTTGATGGTTCCGTGTTCTGAGGGCAGAACTACTGGAGAACTACTGGAGGGACTGCCATACCCACCAAAGACTGTGTATGAGTAATCAGCCCTCACTGTGCAGACACTGAGATCGGGAGGGTTTTCTGTTACAGCAGCATTATATACCAGACCTCACTAACTGGGAGAATTAAGAAACTACCCATGTTTCAGAGCCACAGGAGAAGAAAACGGTACAAAAAGAAAGGTCGTATATAAGGTCATCCTTCAGAAACTGAACTGAGTTTGAGTTCAGGGTCAGCCGTGGCCTGTGACTTTACATAATACCACTAAACCTGTTCTCTGTAAAGTGGGAATGAAAATAGGATGTGCTTCAGAAGGCTGTGAGACGGGCGCCTGGGCAGCTCAGTCGACTGGCCGTCCGACCCTCGATTTCAGCTCAGGTCATGATCTCAGGGCTGTGAGGTCAAGCCCCGTGTCAGGCTCCACTGTCCAAGCACAGAGTCTGCTTGTGATTCTTTCTCCTTCTGCCTCTACCCCGCTCTTTCTCTTTCATAAATAAATAAATAAAACATTATTTAGAGAGAAGGTTGTAGTAGGAATGAATGAGGCAATTCATGCAAAATCAACGTGTTTTGCATAGTTCCTGGCACATAATAAGCCCTTAATAAAATGCCTGATAGCACAAACTTAAAAAAAAATACAAAAACTCATCCTGCTTTATTCAGGATGCCCGTCAATATTGTGAAAGCCAGATCAGGCCCAAGTATAAAAGAGGGGTTCTTAAGTTATAAGATCTACAGATGGATTTTAGAGGGTGAGTAAACCCCTTAAAATTATACGGAAAATTGCATAAATAAACGTGCACTTGTCGAAATAGAGTGAATCCTAAGTGAGAGTTTTGAGAGCATCCGTGGGCTTATGTAATAGATCATAGGAATGGAGACTCAGGTTTGGACATAAGAAATACTGCAGTGAAAGTATAGATAAGGCACAAAGACTCATTGGATTACTGGGAAGTTCAAGGATTCAAAAAAATTAATCTGGAAATCTGCAATGGCCCAAGCTCAAAGACTTTTGGCCCTGGTCATCTGCGCTACTTGAAACTGCTTGTGTCTCCATCCGTCCCACCTTAGAGGGGCTCCTGCTCTCTAAGGGACATAGAAATGTCCTCTGAGCAGTGCAGACTCTGGGCTCATGTCACGGCCCCCAGGCCCCAGCTGCGGTGACGACGATGGCCAGTTTTGTAACAGGTTGAGGGAACTGAACCGACCAATAATAAAGCCCTTGAAAATAATCACCTCATCAATGGGATTTGTTTTATTTCAGCAGAAGCTTTAAAAATGAGGGAGCAGAGGGTAAGAATGCTGGCTCTGAGGTCAGCTCACTTAACCGAAATATCCCAAGCTAGACCCTGCTCAGGTACAGCTGAATTCACAAATGATACTATCAAGACTTTCTTTTTCCCTCCACCGGTTTTACTTTTCTTTGTGAGTTGACTTCATTTCTACCTGGGCTCTTGTCACGGAGGATGTAATTTTATAACCAGCTGAGCAAAAGTTTCAGCGAGATCACCACCTATTGTGTCGCGAAGGAGGCACTAAGCCATAGGGGGAATCTGCAAAGAGCTAACCAAAACCAAATTGTACGATGATGGAAATCTCTGTTATGGAAAGGGTTGGTGTGGGTGATATGAAGGAGGAGTTAGGGGAAAGATTTGTTTGAGGAAAACTGTAAGAAGGTGTGAGTGGGGGAGCTTTAAAGGAATCACTCTGAGAGATTGACATTATACATATAATGTAGTTTTCCCTGCAACTGATTACTCTCTGAGTCCTGAGAAATCTCAAGGATGAGAAAAAAGTTGCCTAGCTTCTCTAGAAACAACAAGGGAGAATTGCTGTGATGTTAGGCTTGTATTTCTTAAAGCTCTGACAACAAGAATGATGCATAAGGGTTTCTCTTGGACTGTGTAAGGCTTTCCTAAGGCCACCGTAACAAAATACCAAACCCTGGGTGGCTTTAACAACAGAAATTTATTTTTTCAGTTTTGGGGACCAAAATCCATGATCAAGATGTCAGCATGCTTGATTTCCCCTGAGGCCTCTTTCCTTGGCTTGGAGACAGCCACCTTCTTGATGTGTCCTCACATGGTCTTTCCTATGTGTGTGTCTGGGTCCTGATACCTTATTGTTAGGACACTTGTCGTATTGGTCCACCTTACTCACCTCATTTTGACTTAATTACCTCTTTAAAGGTCATTTCTCCAAATACGGTCCCATTCTGAGGTACAGGGGGTTAGGACCTTAACATATAAATGGAGTAGGGGCATGGGGCAGAGGTCAGCCCATAACAGACCGTGTGTGGCCAGACACGTGAGGGAGTACTAGGGTAGCTGTCTTAGATCCGATCCAAAAAGAAAAATTAAATTGTGGGCAGTTTATGGCTGTGGTAAGAATAAAGTCGAAAGCGTGGTGAAGAAGTATTTTTCGTCTGGTCGAGGGCATGAATGGCATGAGAGCCCCAGCACATGGTCTCCAAAGAACCCATGAAAATGCCCCCAAGAAAAAGTCAGAAGCAGAGAGAATGAAGCCTGAACCCAACAGGGTCAGTCAAGTGAGGCCTTTCTTCCCACAGGACTTCTGTCTCCTCTTTCATTCCACCCTGTCCCTGGCTCAGATTTGACCCTGAAGGGGAAGAGATCTGCTTATCAAGTTGGGGAAGGAAGAAACGAATGTGTATTCGGTGAAAAGTGGTAAATAAAAAGAAAAGATCATTTCTTCCTCTTTTCCAGTCCATACGCTTTTATCTGTCACCAGCTGTAGTTAGTGGTGGATGAGTAGCCTTACCTTTAATTCACAAAGGGGATCTGACATTCGACTTGTTGAATTACATCTTAAAAATATAAAGAACTTCTTACTCCTTGAGAGTGGAAAGAATTATACGTCTATTAGAGTTTCGTGCAGGATCAGAACTTCTCCCATAAAATACATTTTTGGGGGAGAGGGGAGATCAAGATAAAAGTGTACACTGATTATATCCCCTAAATCTCGTTCATTCTGTGTGCTAGATGTATTAGTTATAATCCTCCGTAGTTCCAGCAATAGTCCCAGGTAGGGGTCTGATTGGCTTAGTTGGGACCAGGCGCCTAACTCAACACTCATCCGCTAGCCCAGGAAGATAAGAATTCAATCAGAGTTGACCAGATTGGGATCAGTGCCCATCCCAGAAGTTAGAGCAAATGTATGTGTTCCAACTTTCCCAAGCCATATAAAGTGAGAATGGAATAAAGCTGATTCCCCAAATAATGCTAAGTTGGCACAACAGAACAACTACCAACAAAGTTTATAGCAGGAACTCTCAACTTACTTCCAAATTCAAGGTGTAAATATTTTATGTTTAGAAAAGGTATAGGTTCCATGATACTGGGAAAAATACTGGTGTACAGATCAGCAATCCTAGATTCTGGTGGTGTTGTTGCCACTAACGAGCTGGTGGACCATTTCACTTCACCTCTAGGACCCTCAGTATCTTCATCTATACAATGAGAGGTCTGGGCTACAGTGTATACTTGATTCCCTCCCACTTAACAACCCTGTGCCAGGTACAGAACGATTTTATCTGTTTCTAGAGGGAGGATTTTGACTTTGCAGTCATTTTATGCCGACATCCTCCTCAAATCTACAGCAGACAATCTGTCATGACCAGCAAAGCCGTGTGGAGTTAATTGCAATGTGGATGACTTACAGAGACACATTAATTTCAGTGCTTCTCTTTTACCTGCTGGGTATAATCATGTCATAGCTGCTGACGTTTGTTTGATTCCAAAAAAGCTTATAAACCAAGAGTAGATCAGATGCGACGTTTATAAGCCCAGCAAAACCCTCTTTTCTTTCAATCGCACCATCTGCCTAATGGGAAAATCCTACCTAGTTTTACCCCCCCAGAATGTGACTCAAAATGATTGGAGAAAAAAAAATGCGAATGCAACAAGAGAGGGAATATCCTGCAATCAGTTAATATCCTCTGCCCAGTCATTTTGTACCCATTCTTGCAGTTGGAGATCACAGGATTCTTGACAACCTAATAGCATTTCATGCCAATAACGTCCAGACTGCCTGTTTGTTTGATGTCATTTAGAACGTGCAATTATCCCAAGGGCAGGTTGGAGCTAAACATTGTCATCTTCCCTCAGCCCTTTCTGCCGGGGGGTGGGGGGAGGCTGTGATGGGCTTCTCGGTTTCAGTTATGCAAAGGTCCAGGATTGGCAAGATTCGAGGCTTTTCCCTTGCAGAATGCTTGCTGTTGTAAATCCTGTTGGGGGAGGGGTTGGTTGTTTTTTTTTTTTTTTTGGCTCTTTCATAATGGCCATTTTGCTTCTAATTTTTATTTGGATGACAGATCTAGAAATTTCTGCATTATTCTATGTCCATCACCATTCAGACCTTCTTTTGAAGATTTTGTCCCTCTTTAAAGTATAAAGGGATTTGTGATCAGCTTCTCAAGCCCCAAACGGAGAGGGATCTCTGTGGGACAGGTGCACAGACAGCTGCTTCAGTCTTCCCCTCTCATTCTTACACTGTCCCCACACACCCTGCTCTATGCTCTACCTGCTATTTAGAAATGGTAAGAAAACAAATAAGAGTTAATAGGTCAGAGTTCTGAAGGAAAACAGAGCATCCATGAAGGAGTGATGTTACAGGGCCATCATTGCAGTAACGCTGAGTGCTGTACCCCTTCCTTGCATCCCTTCCCCATGCGGAGCTCACCCCAGCAGCTCTCCTTCGCCATTTAGGGACAATGTGAAGGGGAAATGTCGCACTGTCTCTGTGCAGAGTACCACCTCCCTTCCTCCTTTTTACTCTTTCCCAGTACTGAGCTACTGCCCTTTGCCATAGCTGCTTCTCCAGCAGGTTCTGACTTTTATTCATTTTAGATTTTATTTATTTATTTATTTGACAGAGAGAGAGAGACACACACACACAGCGAGAGAGGGAACACAAGCAGGGGGAGTGGGAGAGGGAGAAGCAGGCTTCCCACTGAGCAGGGAGCCCGTCGTGGGACTCGATCTCAGGACCCCGGGATCAGGACAGGAGCTGGGGGCAGATGCCTAACAGCTGAGCCGGCCAGGTGCCCCAGGCTCTGACTTTAAAAGTGCAGCAAGGGAAAGAACAATTACTGCTGTAAGGGTGCTGTCTAGGAGCCCGGAGTAATAAAGGCAGAAGATTTCAGTGTAATCTTTGTGCCATTACGCCTTACCTGTGTGAACTTGAACGAGTCAGTCAATCTCTTAGAAGTTAGGATTTCAGATATCCAGTGGGATAACAGTACCTTTCCAGCTCACTTCATGAGACGTTACAAGAATCAAATACAATAAAGTGTGTGTAAGTGTCATATAAAATGCAGCAAAAATCCGAGCTGTCATAAGTAATTTCATAGTTAATGATTTCCAAGCCAACTTTTATGATTCAGGGACTGTGAGCTGAAAACCAGGCAGAGCTAGTTACTTACATGAATTCTCATAACCCTCCCAAGTTTTCACTGTTCTATCTCCATCTCACCGAGCAGGTGAAGAAAGTGAAACCTAGAACGGTTATTCTACCCAAAGTAGCTCAATTATTGACATCAGAGGCAGGAGCTGGCTCTTTGAAGCAAGTCTGGGCCATGCTAGAGTTACCTCTCTTGTGCAAAATCTCTGTAGTATTTCTTGGAAGGATCAGTGTGCCTGCCTGGGTTCAGAGGGACATGTTTCTGGGTCGCCTGGGTGGCTCAGTCAGTTAAGTGTCTGCCTTCAGCTCAGGTCAGGATTCCCAGATTCGCTGGTTGAGCCCCACATCGTGTTCCCTGCTCAGCAGGGGGGAGTCTGATTCTCTACCCCCTCCCCCCACCGGCTTGTGCACACATTCCCTCTCAAATAAATGAGTAAAATCTTAAAAAGAAGAAGAGCAAGAATAAGAACAAGAAGAACAAGGACAAGAACAAGAAGAACAAGAATAAGGACAAGAAGAACAAGAACAAGGACAAGAAGAACAAGAACAAGGACAAGAAGAACAAGAACAAGGACAAGAAGGACAAGAAGAACAAGAACAAAGACAAGGACAAGAAGAACAAGAACAAGGACAAGGACAAGAAGAACAAGAACAAGGACAAGAAGAACAAGGACAAGGACAAGGGCATGTTTCTGATATGCTTGGCTTACTCTTCTCCACCTGCAGCCCGGGCATTGCTGAGCAGCTCTGTTTCCCTCTTAGGCTCTATTCCCTCGTCCCTGGCTGCGACACAGTGGAAACCCAGACATAGAGGACTGGGAAGGGCACATGGCCGAAACCAGAATTGTGCCAAAGACAACATATATGACTTACATAGAAGACACATTTTTCCAGATGTGTAACCAGAGCTTGCAGAAGCCCAGGGTCTCAGAATACAGATTCGTTCTGTAAGTTTTATTTGAACTTCTAATCAGTGTCAAGCCCAGTGCTGGAACTAGGAACGTGGAATAAAAGCAAAGCATCCCATCTCAGGTTGTGACTTCGTCCTCTGATGTGTGAGGCAAGCAAGGAAACAGGGGGTGACCACTAGGTGAGATCAGCCGAGTGTGCTGGGGGATACAGAGGGGAGCTGACTGGCTGGAAAAGCGGTAGACATGTGGGCAGTAGGGAAGCTTTTGGGTTAAGGAGACCATTGACTTACATCATGAAGAAGCATCACCAGAGTCAACATTATAATTAAATAGTTCTTCCTCCCTCTTCAGCATCTGTACCTACAATCTCCCTGTGCTTTCATTCCTTATTTCTACAAATCTTACCTTGATTTTTTCCTTAGCTATTACTTGACTCTAAAAAAATTCTTAAATCTAAACATTTTCTCTTCCACCCTTTTCCTTAAAACTTGATTTGATTAAAAACTGGTAGTCCTTTGTTGTTGGAGGCGATGAGCTCTAATACAATTCTTTGATCTTTGAAAAGCAGCTGGGAGTAGCCTAAGAGTCTTGAAAAGTTACAGAAGTACTATAATCAGTCCCCTTGGCTGAAGAAGACCTTGGACGCTGGAGTTATGGACCCCATTGTTTGAACACCACCGAGCAGGGACTATTTCATTGAATGACAGAAATGACAGCTTCCTCGTGTGCTCCTTTGTGAAAATGAGTGTAAAGGAGACGTGGATGGGCTTCTCTACCAGCCGTGTCTTAGGAGGTTACCTGCCACAAAGACCCCCAGCTTATGGGTCTTTCTGCCAGCAGACGTCAATAGGAGAATAACAGAGAGGGCTCAGAGGTCTGGACTTAAGCGTTAAAAAGAGAAAGAAAAATATATGTTTGAAGTCTGAAAAATCTCAATGACTTTTCATGGAACATTAGTGCAAAGGAAAAGAGTAAATGTTGCTACTTCCTAGCCATGTAAGTTAAGTTTTCTGCTCCTTCCCCTACAAGTTGAAGAAAGTAGTTCCGGTCTAATGCTCTTGTTGAGAAGAGGCAATGAGGTAGGTTATTGAGTGCACCACAGTAGGGCCTGGAGTGAACTCAGTGGTTCGCGGTGGGGCAGGGGGTGCTGTTGGGCTGCATGGTGTCGGGCTGCATGGTATCGTGCGGGGCTGGGGGATGTTCGCGGTACTGCCTGGGGTTCTGGGGCGGCCGCCCTCCCACTCTGCAGGCGGGTCAGCAGCACTGCTGAGCGCCGCAGGGTCTTAGTCTGATGGAGCAGTTGGAGGAGTGGAGAAAAAACGAGGTTCCTGTGGGGACAACCGAACTTTCTCTGGTTGGGGGAGAAGCTAGAGGAAGCCAGTCTGTTTGGCAGGGTGAGGACCTCGGGCTTTCTGGGTAATACTCAGGAGATGGATGAAAAAGACACATAGCATTAAAAAACCTGCCGACCTGTTTGAATTTGTCTAAGACTATGAGGTGCCCCTTCTCCCACGGTGCCCTGCACTGTGTCCTTCAAGCCTTTGTGGAGTGTCCGCTGTGGATGCTGAAGGAATTGTTTCTTCTTAAATCTAACCGAGAACTTCAGAGGAGATTCAGTTATGCTTCCAGAAGTATCTGCCAACAGATCTTCCTCCTCTTTACCCACCCTTTCGTTGTTACCCTGTTCTCACACTTGGCTGGAGGATGATAAGATATGTCAACCCTATTCATTTTTTTTTTTTTTTAGTTTGACAGAGTGAGAGAGCACAAGTAGGGGGAACAGCAGAAGGAGAGGGAGAAGCAGGTTCCCCACCAAGCAGGAAGCCCGACATGGGGCTCGATCCCAGGACCCTGGGATCATGACCTGAGCCGAAGGCAGACGCCCAACCGACGGAGCCACCCAGGTGCCCTCTATTCAAAATTATTAAAGAAAAAAATAGCGAACGTCTCTCTAAAGATACCTATCTTAGGATCTGTCAAGACACTTCCCATTACCAGTGGTAAAATGCCGCCATATACTTGGCATGTATTATAACTTACTAGACACAATAACTGGGATGAATCTCCACGGAATTATGCTGAGAAAAAAAAATCCCCAAAGATTACATACTGTAGGAGCGCCTGGGTGGCTCAGTGGGTTAAAGCCTCTGCCTTCGGCTCAGGTCATGATCCCAGGGTCCTGGGATCGAGGCCCCGCAGCGGGCTCTCTGCTCTGTGGGGAGCCTGCTTCCTCTTCTCTCTCTCTCTCTCTCTCTGCCTACTTGTGATCTCTCTCTCCATGTTAAAAAAATAAATAAAATCTTTTAAAAAAATTACATACTGTATGATTCATGAAACGACAAAACTAAAGAAATGGAGGACAGATTGGCAGGGGTATAGGCTGGAGCGAAGGTGGCAGAGACACCAGTATGACAATAAAAGCAACACGGAGGAATCCACATGGTGACGGAAAGTTTCTGTATCTTGTCTACAGTGACATCAGTGCTCTGATGTCCACATCAGACTCAGTGCTCAGATGATCAGTGCTCAGATGATCAGTGCTCAGATGATCAGTGCTCAGATGACCACATCAGTGGTCCTGATCCTGCACTACAGTTTTACATGCTGTTACCATTGGGGGAGGTTGGATAAAGGGCACACCAGATCTCTTTTTATGATTTCTTACAACTCCATATGAACTTACAATTATTAAATAAGAGTTTAACTGAAAAAATCAAACCAGTGAATTTACTGTTCATTTTAAGATTTTTCTTTTTTTTTTTTTTTAAAGATTTTATTTCTTTATCAGACACAGAGAGAGCACACAAACAGGGCGAGCACCAGAGGGAGAGAGAAAGGCAGGCTTCCCACCGAGCAGGGAGCCCCGTGTGGGGCTCAATCCCAGGACCCCAGGATCATGACCCGAGCTGATGCTTAACTGACTGAGCCACCCAGATACCCCAGGATTTTTCTTTGTTAAATGTTGATGGCTTACCTTGGGATTCCATCCATCTTATCATACGTTATACATTTGCTGTTTTAGTTCCACGATTTTCTTCTCCACTAGATTTAAGTATTTTAAGAGCAGGATCTTTCCTTTTTATATGAAGCAAATACCCTAAGGCACCTGGAATTGTGTTTGCACAGAACAAGAACTTAATGCTTATCATTTCTTTCATAATCCACTGTATTTCGTAGACTTCTGGTAACCGTTAAGTAAACACATATAATGGATTTTAATTTTTGTAACTATATCAAGACAGCCTGCTTTACAAGTGATTGAAGCTGATTTGTATTACTTGAAGGCTTAGTAAAAAAACTATCACTGGAAGTTTTTCCTTTTTTAGACAAAAGGAGTAAATTCCAATAAATAAAATATCTGCAAACAAAATACAACAGTGGGTATTACATAACTTCTTTTACATAAATGAATAAAATATAATAAATAAAATACAGCACTGGCTGTTACACCTCTATTCAAGTATCGATTTAAACATCTACAGTGCTGCATGGGGCACAGGCAGTGGGACAGAACTAGGAGTTACAAAACAGAGGGTCTTAACCCACCCTGCCACTGATAATTTAGTGATATTTCAAGCATCACCCGATTTCTCCATGCCTCCATGAAATGAAGTTATTGGGCTAGAAAAACACTACTTTCTTTTCTAGCTCTGACATTTTGTGGTTGCATGAAAGCGAGATGACTGAACATTGAACACAAATGCTAAGCCATGTGCTTTCAGTCCCCTAATCCTCGCTGAATTCATGTGGGTTGAACCTCTGAATCAATCACCAGGTGACCACTGTCCCTGTGGGCTCCCATGCTGCCTTTGAAACCAGTCTCTTCAGTTTGTTGTTCTCTTAGTCACGCTGTCCCAGACTATTAGCTTAAGGATTAATCATGAGGACTGGCAACTCAGGGGTGAAAGGCAGTTGAGTTCATTTCTTTAGAACTAACCCCACTTTGGTATTAAATGTATTTAAATTTGCAGCCTCAAATCTAAGCTGAATTTTTTACTCACATTTTCCTCCACCCTGGTCTTTCTTTGATAATGAATTTTCACCTGTATCTGAAGGAAAGATTAAAAAGAAAATGGATGGGAGGAATGGGTATATCATAATTAAAGGGCCCTCACTGAGGGTAGCCTAACAGTTAGGACCCAGGAAGACAGAGAAAGAACATGTAGAAGATACAAAGTCAAGGTCAAGAGAAAGCTATTTAGTGTCTAAAGAAACTCTATTATCTTCGTTGATTTTGTTATTGTTAATTCATCAGTAGATGAGTAACGTGTATTGAGTAGTTGTTACATACTAGGAACCTTACATTTTTGCATTTTCAAACATTATTTCACTTAATAGAATAACTAAGTTAGATAAGTCCAGTATTCCTTCTTACAGATAAAAACAAACAAACAAGCTGGAATTTTAAAAGGCTCGTTATTTTGTCCCCAAATCCAAGGCCACTATGATTGCTAAGTGAGAAATGATTGCTAAATGAGAAAAGTTTAGTAATTGACCTAAAATAATACCACTAGTGAGTAGTAGAACCAGAGTTTAGCATCTCTTTTACTCCAAAGGTCAAGATCTTCCTTCCTGCTACAATTGTACTTTGAAAGTAAAGTCATTTAAAATGTTTCTAAGTGACTGAGAGATTTGTAACCAGTTACAATTAAGGTGCCTTGCTAGACATCATTAGAATGTTGGCAACCTGTTATTATGGGAAAGTATTCAAATAAACAAACTAGGGAATGAAATGAAAAAGGGCAGTATTGCAACAATGCATACAATAAATAGGTACTAATGTCCTCAAGGGAACATAGAGCTTTTCTTCAAAATTGTCCAAGGGAGAACCCATGTGTATAAAGTCTTTGACAATTTATGAGGAAAGATGGTAATTAATAGTCAATCTTGAAATGAGGTATTTATGCTTTAAAGCTACTTAATCCCCTTTTCTGACTTTTAGTAATTTAGTGAGTTTTATGTGTCCCTTAGGTTTCTCTCCAGACCAAGACATTATTGATCAACCTGGCTGAATATTAGGTATGTTTATGAGTTATGCTGCTGTTATAAAGGAATAGTAAAACAAAAGAAAATCATGAAAACCAAGTGTAATTCATGATCCTTGATTTAGTTTTGGATCACAGGGAAAAAATGCCATCAAGGACAATAGTGGGACAATTTGAGAAAATAGTGCGTGGATTGTGTTTTGGATACCAGTATTTTGTCAATGTTAATTTTCTTGAATTAGGTAATTACTCTGTGGTTTTGATAAATTACATTGAAGAAAAAAAAAAAAGATATTGAAGTATTTGGGGGCAAAGGGACATGATGTCCAAGAGTTATTCTCAAAAGTTTGTCTCAAGAAAAAAGTGAATCTATAAAAAGAATGGGATGATAAAGTAAATGAGGGAAAATATTAGAAATTAGTGAATAAAAGATATATGGGAGTTCTTTGCACTGCTTTAGCAACTCCTGAAAAAGCTTAAAGTTATTTTAAAATACAAAGTTAAAAAAAAAAAGATGAGATTGGGAGGGAGACAAACAATAAGAGACTCTTAATCTCATGAAGCAAACTGAGGGTTGCTGGGGGGTCAGGGGGAGGAACAGGGTGGCTGGGTTAGGGGCCTTGGAGAGGGTATGTGCTACGGTGAGTGCTGGGAAGGATGTAAACCTATGATTCACAGGCCTGTACCCCTGGGGCAATAATACAGTATATGTTAATTTATAAAATGGGGGAAAATGAAAAAAAAGTTTTATGCTTTCATATTTGGTATATTCTTCTAGGCTTGGCAAATCTTTAAGTAAGTTACTTGACAAAAAGTAAACAAACCAAAATCTTAAACTCTGGTGAAATCCACTGAAGGTACCCCATGTCAGCCTCCTAGAACATTTCTATAAAACTCAGAGATGTTTATTTCTTAAATGAAATGAAATCCTGCTTGTGACACTAGTGAGTACATCATACTAAATCAAATGTGTGATAAGCATTGCTATACCTTTGCCAGAGATATTTCATTTGGCAAGAAAGTTGACTTTCTAGGGGTTTTGGAATGTTTATGGATGTCACTGTTTTTCCCTGGGATAATCCCACCATTCAGAATCCAAGGGCCAGCTTAGAGACAGGACAGAGGGCATTCTTAAGCCCCCACCCAGAAGTCTATGGCCATTACTACCCTTGTGCAGAATTTCAGAGTGATAATTGGGCCATTTTGCTCTCATTTGTGTCCTGACGCAGGATCGTATCTTCCAGAATATCACAGTCCCAGCATGCTACAAGAGTAAGTCTCTGTGCCCTCGTTGTAGTCACTGAATTTTGGTATCCAGAGAATTCAGCCATCCTCTCCAGTTCTCTTCCCAGTGTATTCTTTTACCACCAAAATGGAAAGGCTCAAATGCATCTACAGAGAATATATAATCAAGAGTTCCAAGATAAATCAGCAAATGAAATTCTAATCGGGAACTTGTGCTTCATGTGAAAACATAACCTGGTGGTATATGTATACTTCTAAAGGTCCAAGTGAAATGAAACAAACAAACAAACAAAATCATGCATTACCCAGGCAAAGGGGAGGTTCCTCCCTCCCTCCAAGTATGTAAAGAAATGGTCAAAATCCCCTACATTGAGTTAGCTCTATTTTGAATTGACCACAAAAAATTTTAAGAAAAATATTTTCCTCCGATTTCTCCTTGGCTATTACAATATAATGCAGAAAGAATCATGCATTCTAAAAAAATGGGGTAGGGGGAAAAGAGGTGGGAAGCCACTAGGACATTTGAAAATCTGTGTTGTCTGATCCCTGACCTTGCCTCTGCCTGAACAGTTAGTTCTCACTTCGTCTGGTATTCCCCGAGCGGAACATACTTTCTATCATGTGGATAATGAGGGCAATGATGCCACATTAATGATTGCAGAACCGAATTCTTCCTGATAAAATTCCTTATTATATTTTCTGTAGCACATGGGCTAATAAAACACCCTTCAACTTTTCAAGGTTGGAAGAATTACTGTCAGCACAGCCTTATACATTGGAGTAAAAGAAAGAAAAATAATGTCTAGAGGCTCAGGACAAGCCAATATCAAACAGGTATTTTGTTTAATCCTGTAATCTCTTATTTATACAATGAAGATTTAATTTTCAAATATTTAAACTTGCTTCTGGCTTTTGTCTTTCACCCTCTTTGTTTTACATTGTAGAATGTTCTGGTGGGTTGCCATTACAATATTAACTTGTCTACCTATTAATTTATTTATGCATGGCTTTAAACACATCTCTTAAAAACACGTAGACACTGTCTGGCTTTGGGAAAACACAGCCCTCCTCTGTATTTGGGTACTTTTTCCTCTCAATGTCCAAAGATTTTTCAGTTCTTTCCAGGCCTTTGATTCCTCCAGTTTTCAAAGTGGTAATTGTGTCCCACATCTTACAAGATAGTCTAGATTGCCAATCTTCTAGGCCCACACAGTTCTGAAAAACTTTTGCAGTTGGAGTTGAAATTATTTCGGGTCTAAGAAGCCAAAGAATTCCATTTGTTCACACACTGTGGAGCTGTACTGTGACAGCTGTTCCATTTCCTAACAATAGTGGTACTGAGGGATCTACCAAAGTAAGATGCTAAGCAACTATATTTATAAAATCTGAATCTGGAAAAAATGTTATCCTAAACATTATTAAGCTTAAATTTTGAGTTGCTGAATTAAGAACATTTTGGAATATGTATACACACACGATATTCACTTATTTTTACTTTCTACGTGGGAGCCCAGACAGAAGGTTCTTTGTGTGAGGGCATAAATATGTAACTTCCTCAGTGTCCGCAGAGGACAACTGTTCTAGTCGCTCCTCCTTGATCCCCAGTGCTCTCCTCAGAACACTCAGTGCTAATTTGATGCCCAGAACAGCACCCTCCAGTGTGGGTCCCTTAGTGTTAATAGGTATTAAATGAGGGTAGGAGAAACGGGAAGTGTATGGTTAAATAAATCTAGAAGAAAATCCGTATTAAACAAAACTGAACAAGTTGTAGGACTTCTCAGAATCTAGAATAAACCACAGTGCAATCCGAAACCCCAAGAGAGGAGAATATGATAGAGAATTTTTCCAATTTTTTTTTTCCAGAGGAACATGTCCTGAGAGAATGTTACAGAAACTTTTCCCTCTTCATTCACTGCAAATCTGCTCATTATTAAGTCTCAGATCCAGTGAAATTTCCTTCATGAGGCTCTTTTCAGTTCCCTCAGTGAAAGATCATCCCTTCCCCTTTGGTACATTATTACCATGCTCTTCAGATTCTTTGAATTCTCATTGCCTTTCAAGGCCCCAGCATTAAATTTTTTTTTTTTTTTTTTTTTTGTATAGTGTCTTTGTTCTCCACTAAAGCAAAGTGTCTTGAGGTAATGGAACAGCCATTATTCACTTGTTTGTGTGTCTGTGTGTGTTTAATGACACCTAATGTAGCACCCAGAATCTTCTAGAAGCTCAGTAAATGTTTGCTGAAAGACTGAAGCCACCCACCTACCTTGGATGTTTGCTGTTGATTTCAAGAATTTCTCTGGAAAGGAAAATACGTTTCTTTACCTATTAGAGAATGAGTGGATTTGACTTTTATTCTTTTTTTTTTTTTTTAAAGATTTTATTTATGTGACAGAGAACACAAGTAGGCAGAGAGGAAGGCAGAGAGAGAGGAGGAAGCAGGCTCCCTGCTGAGCAGAGAGCCCCATGTGGGACTCCTGAAGGCAGAGGCTTAACCCAAGGTGCCCAGACTTTTATTCTTAAATACATCTTGATGTCCAATTTAACACTGATTTCGAGTGACAGGAAGAGTAAATAACCATAAACAAAACTTCTACTTAAAAAATTCAAACCAGGGGTGCCTGGGTGGCTCAGTCAGTTGAGTGTTTGACTCTTGATTTCAGCTCAGGTCATGACCTCACTGAGGGTCATGGGATCGAGCCCCCCCACCCCCCGCCGCCCCCCGTCCAGCTCCATACTGAGTATGGACACTGCTTCTCCCTCTCCCTCTGCTCCTCCCAACTCATGCTCTCCTTTCTCTCTCTCATATAAATAAATAAATAGTCTTAAAAAAATTCAGACTCAACAAAAATCATGCAAGGTTGTTTTTATTCAGCTTTATGTTTAGGTTACAGCTAAGTACTTCAGGCATTCCTTCCTTTGACAAGCAGACATGACATTCTAGGAAACATATCAACAAACTCCAGTGACTTCACAACTACTGGGAACAGAACACTATTCTGCAGTTCAAAGGTGTGTTAAGGACTTCATTAGAGAAAGAAGCTACATGACAACTGGTCCTCTTCTATAACATGATTATCCTGGACAAGTAGCTACAAAGAGAAGTGCATCGCTATTACAGAGTCTGGAGAGATCTTACATCAGATCCGTCCTTTTTTTTTTACAGATAGGACTTGGGGGGGGGTCACATATCAGAAGATACAAGATTCTTTCAGAATAAGCTACATGTCAAGTTTTCTATGTGTAGTTTTAATGCTAATATGATTAGCTTATGTTTAAGAAAAATCAAGAAAAGAATAGTTTTGTATTTAAAACCCACTACAATATATTAGTGACTGTAGGAGATGCTTAGTCATTGAGGATGCTTCGCTCCATTCTTGTGCTTTCCTTATGAGTTCTTCTGAGAAATTTTCATTGTGACCGTCTTGACCTCTGTGTATTCGTGGAGACCATATTCTCCCCTGGAGAGAGGGGGAGAAACCAGAGAAGTTAACACAGCAGTGCAAATGGACCATGGTCCATGGTTTAGTACAAATTTGTTCTTGCCTATCTGGCTAGGGACAATGGAAAATATTTTCTGTGTACGGAAGCATTTCAAATAGTAGCCAGCCAACCAGAAGATATCTGGTCTCACATAAATCCCCTTGTGGGGAACCTTTTGAAGCTCTTTTTATTGTTTTGCATTTTAAATGACTATGTGCGTTCTGTTGATTTTCATATAAATTGTCCAGTTTTGACACTGTTCTGTTTGACTATAAACAAGCTCACCACAAAAAAAACCAGACAGCTCAGTCCAACAAGCATTGTAACATTTCTAGTTTAGGGTCGAATAAATGAGAGAGATATAGTACAAGAGGAGAAGTCATAATATATAATCACTTGAGTGGTACAGTAAAACTATAAATTCAAGTGGAGCTTAGCTCAGCATTTTTATTGTGTGTGATTGGCCCAGAAGTGATGACCGGGCATTTTCATGCTAACGTGCCCTGATACAGTTTGAAACAAAATATTTTCTAGCTGTATGTAGTTTTAATAGTATCTCTTGATTTGGGGGGAAACAAAACAAAACAAAAATACTGACCTTCATTGTTAGAGTTTGTTTCTTTTTTGTTTGTTTCGAGAGAGAGAAGAGAGGGTTCATTGGTCCAAATTCAGACCTTTGGGCTTTTTGTGGTTTCAGGGTTTTCCTATTCATTCAGCCCCTGCCATTTGCTTATATAACTCTTAAATCCAACCCAAATGATCAAGAATGAACCCGAGTCAACCTGTTAGCATCCTGGTACCCGTTATTGGATTTATTGAGAGCTCCTACCAGTTTTGGAAACTGTAATTTACTCTCTTTTGAAGAAATGGCTAAAAGCCCTGGGTTCGTTATTCTCTATATTGTTTTGGTGAGAGGATTGAATTGCATGTACGTAGCGGCACTCTTAAAATTATAACTCGGGCACATGCAGGCTGACAGAGGAAAATGATCTTGATCCCTTTCCACCCCTCCCTTCTGGTGATGGAGACAGGTATGTAGAAGACAACTTTTTCTCCTGGGTAACCTAATCCTCTTAACGCTGATTATTTTCTTGGGCAATTAAGCTTCTGAAAATACCTTCTGAAAGCTTCAATGAACATGTTCTTCAAAGTAATTAAAGGACTTAGCCTCAGTTGTCTGAAACCCATTAAAGGATAATATCTTAGTAAGTATTTTATCTCACACAGTTAGATAAATTAACCCATGATTTTTGCCAATGGGCTTTCCATTGTATTTCGGGTGACATGGACACTTGAAGCTCTCAGGAGAGTACTACGTGCGATTATTGTCCTGCTCTGGCTGAACTAGGTCCTGCTCCTAAGTATCCCGACGCATAGACATTCCCGTGTCTGCGATATAACTCAAACACATTTGTTTGCATTTCTCTCTATCTTGCGGCTCTGTGGGCTACTGGCTCTGTGCTTCTAAAATCCTCAAGGTACCAGTCACTGGGGCCTTATTCGAATGCTGATTCTGTTTCAGTAGGTCTGGAGAGAGGCCCGAGATTTCTTTTTCCAGCAAACCTCTACGGGACACTCTTGCTTCTCACTCGGGTTCACGCTGTAGTAATAAGGTCCTGGTAAGCAAGTTACAATTGTTTCTCTCTCTGTACCCAGAGCATAGCCTGGTGCCACTTCAGGGGGCACGGGGATAATGTTCGCTACACTGACTTGGAGCATATAACCGAACAAACATATTCATGTGCTTTCTCTGTAAGTCCGGTAGTTTCTAGCACTTTCATGCTCCCCTTTCCTGCAAGGGACAGGAGGAAAGAAAGCTCTTGTGAGGTGCTAAGAACTGATTAAGTTAGCGACGGTATACTAGTAAAGTCTCCAGTGACTTAGTTCACTGAAGTGAAAATGAGCACAATTACACAAAGGAAGGAGTTTCTACCGTCTGACTCATTCCAGTGCCAGCACCATGAACGGAGACCAATCCCAAGTTCAGGGACTTAGTATTATCACCACGCTGAGGTCTGCACACCGTTCATCTTGGCTCTTTGCGGACTCTGTTCCCAACTAATCAAGTACACCTTTCTATCTTTAAGGATAACTTGTAATTGAACTCTTGGGAGTCATGTAAGGTTACTGCGTCAGTAATTCTCTTTAAACATCTTGCGGTAAATGACTTGTCAATTAAATTGGCCAAATTTGGGCTTAGGTAGACACTAACAGCATCCCCAGCCAGAATTTTTGCAGTAAAAAATTACAGCATAACTCTTCTTTGTATTTACATAGATGTAGAAGGAAATTATTTTCACATAACAGCATTTTAAGAAATTATTGATGTTTGGTTCTTATTTTTCCATTTCCCTCTCTTACTGGATTTCCTTATGCCTCAACCTTAAAGTTGGACCAAACTGTATTCAACAAAATTGATATGTTTAGTCTGCTTTAGTCATTTGTCCCTTATGAGTTGTTTTATCTTCAGCATTTTTAGGGAAATGTGTTAGGTAGCTGGGCCAAGAACGAGTTAACTCTCCTTCAGAATACAGCTTGTATTTGTACAGAACACAAATTACAGATTTTTGTACAGTAATTAGTTCTGTAAAGGGACTCTCTAATCATGGATATTATAAAGAAAAGGAACCAGGGAAGGAAGGAACCATTTGCCGAGTCCCCACCTGGTGACAGAACGCTGTGGGATGGACACACAGTGTGTCGCTGGACTCTCAAACAGCCATCTTAAGAGGCTTGTTAGCATTTCCATTTTAAATAGGAGGGAACAGAGGCTCAAAAGTTGGACAACTTGAAACAGGCTGCACGGCTAGCAAGAGGTGCAGCTGGGATTCATGTGCAGGTCGGTTAGGATCCCAACATGCTTCCTCTACGACGCCATGTTCTTTTTACGAGTTGAGCTTTTGCCATTCTCTCCCCACCAACATTCTAAAGATACCCATGGTTTTTCACTACTTCCTCAACAAAAGGTAAGCCAATTTTCTTGAATGTAAGACTTCTTAATCTGTATCCTATTTAACTCTGAAATCATACTCCCCAACCCCATAAATCCCCACCAGCCATCAAAGTTCACTAACTACCCTCCCCCTGCCCCCCACAGCGAGACACATGTAACCTGCTGTTCAGGAACACTCCTTTCTCTGCTTCCTGACATCCGACATTTGTTTCATGGCCTAGATCAAGTCCTGTGTTTTCTGTGAGGTCTTTTCTGACTCCCTCAACTGCCAGTAAGTTCTTATTCACTGAGTTCCCACAAGGGTTAAAACTATAGAATTTGAAGTATGGAAAGGAGCTCATTGAGTCCCTACACTTTGTTCTCCCCATCCTGTTCCCACCCACGACTGCTGATCATATCTGACAGACGAAATTGTGAGAGGTAAAGCAATGCCATGAATGTTATATTCCGGTGGCGCCCAGATTTTCTGTCCCTCAGTGCTGTGCTCTGCATTTTATCTGCTTTTCTACTTCTGCGACTTACGAACTCCTTGTCTACGACTGTTTACTTCACAGTGTGAGGAGATTATTTTGCACAACTTATCGTTTTACAAATTCTTGCTGCCACAACAATTACATGGAGGATGGGATGTGGTATCGTGTGTCTCTCACTCCTGGGCCCTAATATACAGAGCAAATGCTTAGTGAGCATATATTGAGAAGGCGGATAAATCGTTTTATCATTCTTCCTTTCTACTGGCTCCCTGAAGATGATTGCTTCATTGTAATTTTGCTGATTTATTTAAATGACAAAGTAGATACCTATTTAATGCATTCATGACCTTTAGAAAGTGAGGCTCATTCTTACTTGCTATTTACAGAATGAGCAGCTTTCCTATGCTTGATTACATGAGGTTTGTATAGGATGTGTCTTTATTCTTTATGACTTTTAAAACATATTGATAAATACAAGAAAATTTTGAGATGAAACGGTTAAAACTGTTTGAACATTAACCAAATATGTCGCTACCACTTTCTGTGTATACATATGTATATGTACATTTTTAAGGAATCTATATACCCAGGTTTCAAAAGCAACTTGAAGGCTTGTAAATGAATTTATATATATATTCTCAATCTAGTCATGACTATAAAAGATCTTTTCCTTAAATTTCCTTTTTAGTTTATATTTTAGTGCAAAAAGAACTAATTTGGGTTATTTAAAATTTTAGATTCCATATCAAAATATTCCAACAAAGGAGAAACTTCTTATACTGAGCTTTTTGAGATAAAGACACTAATTTACTTTTTAAAGAGGTATATTCAAATGACTAGAGTGTCGTTATATTTTCATATTTCTTAGTCATCAATGTGTAGTTTTGCTTCCGTTTTGGAAATATTTCCCAGATAGATTCCATTCTTATACATAGCAAGAAACTTAAAAGTAGGCAATATTTCAGTAACCAACATAAAGTGCTTAGTGTGGTCCCTCATTAATAGTAGGAGCGTAGTATGTTACAGTTCCCTTCTGCCAACACTTTTTTGCACTTATGGGCTAAATCCAGCATTTAAAAGCTATTTGACAGTAAGAATCTCTAGGAAAGAACGGAGGCAGGTTTTAATTCAAGTAGCAACTACGGATCGATTTGCTGGAGTGACAGTCGTTTTGATCAAGGGAAGAATCTAGCTGAATAGAAAGTTATTCTTACAGTTCTCTTCCGTTTCCGGACATCTTGAATCCACCGAAGGGACACTGCGCAGATACTACGCTATAGCAATTCACCCTGGGAAAAGAAGAAGTATACTGTAGATCAAACTTACCCTACAAAATAACTCCTGAATCTGGAATTTTAACAATCTTAACAACCCTGCTGATTTCACTACAACCTACTCATTTTTTTTAAAGGCAGTACTGTAAACTAGAATGCAGTAACATGTGTATGTACTGCCTAGAAAGAAAGAGAATGGTGCAGCTGTGTGTGTGGATAGTCCTTCTGGTGTAGCGGATTGTGTCCCTGAGAAATTGTAGTTTGATTTATAAAGACAGAACAGCTGACATGCCATAAGAGAAAGGATACGGCTTGCCAGAGAGTTGGGTGGGTGTTTTTCACTGCCTATATTCATAAGCTTTATAAATCCCTTGAGGATTGTGTACGTAAAAGGCTAGCATCAATTATCTTTTGCAATTGTAATATGTATCACATTACTCAGTTCACTTTTTCCATTAATTGGTTTAATAAATTACTTAAATGGGCCTTAGCAGGAGTTGGATTTCACTATTGATTTGTTTATCCCTTGCTGTATTTCATAAAATGTTTAAAAGATAGTCTATGAACAAACATAATTACAAAAACATGAATAATTAGAAGTAAAGGAAAAATTATGATAAAAGGTCAAGACAAGAAAAAGAATACAGTTTTGCAGGGCATGAGCAATTTGTTTAAATTTCAATCTCCTGATGGCCAAAGTGAACGGCAAAATTTAATTACCTATATGATTCTCATTATACATAAGGAGAAAAAAACACAATTTAAAGGAGAAACAAGGTTCTTTTAAAATATTTCCTCTCCCTTGATGTTACCATAATAGGAGAACAACAATGTGACCTCTAGATACATTGTATTATGCATGGACGTCTGACTGTGAACGTGATCCAGAGACAATATTCAGACTTCTCCTCAGTTAAAGCATTTACTGTCCAAATTCCCAGAGCTCCATGTATCCCACTGGACCACAGTTTCTTCCAAGTCTCTCCTTCTGGAGCAGAGTTCCTTAAATAAGTGTATGCTCTCAAAACACAACTTGTTTCAGCTTTGTTTAATTGTTCTTCTGCAAAGCTAGATCCCTACTCTGAAATGATGAGTAAAATCAAGCAACCCTGGGATTCAATGATTATCCTGAAACACCAAGTGGAAACTATGTCTGGGACAATGCCAGAACTAGAATTATGTTCTAGAATAAATAGCAATAAGAATATGCCTCTGTTTTAATAACAGAGGAATTCCTGACTGGGGATTTCCACACCACTGGGCAGAATGATGTCATATGGTCAGTCTAACCGAGCAGGCATATGACATTCCAAAGCCAAAAACCTGAAACTTGTCCCTGTTAAAAGGTGCAGAAAATGAGTTTGCTGTTTTGACCCTATACTGGAAATGAAGCTATTTTAGTTTACGTAATTGGAGAACTGAGAAATATTCAGTTAGAGAAAACTGTTAATTTCAAAATAATCAACTTTGCCAATCGATTCTTCTTCCACAGCCTTTTCTTGTTATAAAGGAGGGAGGTTCCAAGCCCAAGACCCCTGGCTTTGCCCCCTTAGAACCCAGGTGATACTGAGAAAGGTGTCTGGCTTCTCGGGACATATATTTTCTCTGTGCAATGGAAGTGGTAATATCTCACCAGGTTATTATTTTTTAAAAATAGAATGTCCTTCTGATAGTGGTTAGTATGTAGTAAGTTTTTAGTAGCTGGAGATAATATACATCTAATAGTAATGCTGAATCTTACTAATAATTTTACCGTAGGAAAATTACACTTTAATCACTAGTCCTCCTGGTTATTTAAGAATTTGCTTGATTTTAAGTCTCTGACAGAAAACATCCCACTACAGAAAGAATCAGGCTTTTTAGCATTTTCTGTGTTCTAGTTGCACAGAGAATCATATGGGAGCTTTGAAAAATACTCCTTACATAAAAGTCCACATTCAGTCCCAGAGATTGATACAACTGATGGATTTGAGGGTCACCGCCCTCTGTCCAGTTTATTTCATTTTTAAAACTCCCCAGATGACTCCAAGACACAGCCAGGGTTGAGAATCACTACTTTCGAGTCAAATAGGTCTGCATCTCAGCTTTGATTAATGACTTAACGTCACTAATTAACAAGTGGGGACCACATCAAACTAAAAAACTTCTCCACGGCAAAGGAAACCATTACCAGAATGAAAAGACAATCTATACTGAATGGGAGAAAATATTTTCAAATCATACATCTAATGAGAGACTGACCTCCAGACTATGTAAAGAACTCCTACAACAAACAATCACAAAACAGTCTAACAGAAAAAACGGAGAGAAGGATCTACATAGACATTTTCCCAAAGAAGATATGCAAATGGCCAACGGGCACATGAAAAGATGCTCAACATCACTCATTATCAGGGAAATGCAAATCAAAACCACTTGAGAGATTACCTCACTCCTGTCAGAATGACTAGTTTCAAGAGGATAAGAAATCACAGTGTTGGAGAGGGCGCAGAAAAAAGGGAACTCTCTTGTGCAATCGGTGGATATGGAAATTGGTGCAACCACTATGGAAAACAGCATGGAAGTAACTCAAAAGATTAAAAATAGAACTGTCCTATGATCCAGCAATTCTACTGCTGAATATTTACCAAAAGGAAATAAAAACACCTCTTTAAAGAGATATATGCACCCTATGTTAATTGCAACGTTATTTGCGATAGCCAAGATATGGAAACAACCAAAGTGTCCATTAACAGATGAACGATAAAGAAGATGTGAGATATGTGTACTATGGAACACTACTCAGCCATAAAAAAAGAAGGAAATCCTTGCCATTGGTGACAACACGGATGGACCTTGAAGGTATTATACTAAATAAACGAAGACAAAAACAGATATTGTGACTTCACTTACATGTGGAATCTAAAACACAAAACGTATAGAGGTACACACTTCCAGATATAAAATAAGTCATGGGGACATAATGTACAGCGTGGCAACTGTAGTAAATAATTTTGTATTGCATATTTGATAGTTGCCAAGGCAGTAAATCTTAAAATTTCTCATCACAAGAAAAAAAATTAATTTTGGAGAAGGACTGATGATAATCAGACTTAATGTAGTGATCACTTCGCAGTGTATGCAAATACCAAATTACTGTGTCATACCCCTGAAAATACTACAATGTCAATACCTCACAAATGGATAGGTAAATAAGGAAAGAACAAAGTTCAAAGGAACATGTTAATGTGACGAACACTGAAAAGATGATTTTATGTGGATCGTACTTACCACACTGTCCCAGCCTGGAGAGCAGAGGAGACTGTGACGGCTTTATCAATATCTTTGGTAAAGATTCCTGCTGATAAGCCATAAAGAGTGTTATTTGCTCTCTTGATCACGTCATCTAAAGATTTGAACTTCATGATTTGCTGCACTGGTCCAAATATCTATACCATAAAAAATGAAAGAAATCAAAGTAACAGGTTAAAACTAAATGTTTTTCAATGGCACTATAGTTTTATTCCCCTATAAGCTATCGTAAATTAATAAAAAGAAAAAGAAAACCTTCTGTCCACGAGGTAGATTATTTATAATTCCTAAATGCAAACTAGCCTTTCCTAGTTATATAGTTATATATCATGTCTCTGGATTACATCTTCTTAATATTAATTACTTTGTGCTCACCAAACATTTAACCACAATATATTTGTCTAGGAAAAATTAGGAAGTGCAAGAGCTGAAAACAGGGCTAAGGGCATATGGAGGGTGAGGACTCATATTGGGGGGGTGAATGTTATTTTCAAATATATGGATGGCTCTTAGGTGGAAAAGGGCACAGTGAAGCTATGAGGCCAACAAGCATAACATACCAGAAGGGATTCATGTGTTGCCAGAGGCAGAACTTTCTAATGCTGAGCATTGTCCAAACATGGAAAAGCCTAAGAAATAATGAATTACCTAGTGATGATGCTGTTTAAAGAGACACTGGCTGGCCACTGGCCAGGAGCAAACCAATGGACACAGTGGGTTTGGAGAAAGGGGATTAAGAGATCCTTCTAGTTTGAAGATGCTATCTATAATTATCTAACAGTAACCAGCCACCTAAGCTCTATGGATCTCAATTGCCTCATCTATGAATTTGACTTTTGGCCTAAATAATTCATAATCCTCCTCTTAACATTAACACCCTATCACTTTTTTTTTTTAAAGATTTTATTTATTTATTTGACAGACAGAGATCACAGTAGGCAGAGAGGCAGGCAGAGAGAGAGAGAAAGAGAGGAAGCAGGCTCCCTGCTGAGCAGAGAGCCCGACGCGGGGCTCGATCCCAGGACCCTGAGATCATGACCTGAGCCGAAGGCAGAGGCTTAACCCACTGAGCCACCCAGGTGCCCCAACACCCTATCACTTTTTAACAGAATGGTTCCCACATGCTCCACGGGATTCTGCGCTGGGTGGGATTGGGTGGTAATGAAGTTAGTATGAGCAACAGTCAGTCACAAAGAAACAGTGGGGAATGGTGGTCATGAGAAGTAGACTACACTCTCAAGCTGCCTCTAACTAGCCATGTGAACTACCTCCTTTCTACTTTGGACCTTGGGTTTTTTATCTACTATTTAGGATGATAACAAGAATCATATATCATAGTTGACTATGTGGCTCACAGGAGAGCTCAAGATACAAAAGGCATAAACGTATAAAAAGGTTCAAAAGGGGCGCCTGGGTGGCTCAGTGGGTTAAAGCCTCTGCTTTCAGCTCACGTCATGATCCCAGAGTCCTGGGATTGAGCCCCACATCGGGCTCTCTGCTCCGCGGAGAGCCTGCTTCCTCCTCTCTCTCTGCCTGCCTCTCTGCCTGCTTGTGATCTCTGTCAAGTAAATAAATAAAATATTTTTTAAAAAAAGGTTCAAAAAAGTTCGACATGTTATATTCACAGGGGTCATAAAATACATACAACATGTAGAAACAGAAAACAACCACCATATCATTATTTAAGAAAATTATTGGATCAGAACGTTCAATTCAAAATGTTCAATTTTATTTAGTTGCCAATGATTAAAACATAATGTAGGAATTATACACTGGAAAAATATTCTGAGATTTTTTTGGTAAAGATTTTATTTATTTGACAGAGAGAGAGAGATCACGAGCAGTCAGAGAAGCAGGCAGAGTGAGAGGAGGAAGCAGGCTCCTCGCCGAGGAGAGAGCCTGATGCGGGGCTCGATCCCAGGACCCTGGGATCATGACCTGAGCCGAAGGCAGAGGCTTAACCCACTGAGCCACCCTGGCCCCTGAGATTTTTTTAATTAGAAAAATAATACCAGTCTTGGGGCAGTTCAGGATGCAAAAATCAATCAATACAAGACACCACATTGATAGAATGAAAAAAAAAACCACCCACAAAATCATCTCAGGTGATGCAGAAAAAGCGTTTGACAAAATCTATCCTCCTTTTCCTCTCAACACATTGGGAATAGGAAGGCACTTCCAAAACCTGATTAAGGGCATTTATGAAAATCTCACAGCTAATATCATACTCAGCGGCAAAGAGTGAACATTTTTCCTCTATGAGAGGAACAAAGCAAAGATGCTCACTCTTGCTACTCCTATTCGACATAAGGCTAGAATTCTAGCACATGAAAAAGGCAAGCAAAAGAAAAAGCATACATATGAGAAGGAATATACTTTCTCCTATTCGTAGATGACGCAACTGTCTACATACAAATTAATCTCTAAAAACCTCCTAGAATTTCTGAGTTCAGCAACATCAAGAAAATATACAAAATCATTTACATCTGTTTATACTAGCAATAAGCATATGCATACCAGAATTAAAGATTCCACTTATAATAGCTCAAAAAAATACTTAGGCATAAATTCAATAAAACATGCTTAGGACTCATATACTGAAAACTATAAAATCCTTATGAAAGAAATCATGGAAGGCATAAATAAAGACACAGGCCATGTTCAATGACTGGTAGAGTCTATGCATTAAAGATGTTAACTCTCACCAAATTGATAGACATGTTTAACACAATTCCTCTGAAAATTCCAGTAAGATTTTTTAAAATATATGTGGGCAAGTTTATTCTAAAGTTTAAATGGAAAAGCAAAAGAACGAGGCTAGCTAAAACAATTTTGAAGAATGAAGTGAGAGGATTCAGTCTTCCCAATTTCAAGAGAATTGCTCTGCAATAAAGATAAACAAACTCTCCTGAGATGCAACAATTTAGATGAATCTGTAGAAAATTAAGCTGAGTGAAAAAAAAAAAATCAATCCCGAAGGGTTGCAAGGAGTATGAGTCCACTTATGCAAAATTCTTGAAATGACAAAATTATAGAAATGGAAAACAGATTAGTGGTTAAGGGAAAGCTGGGGGTTAAGGATGGGGGGGGTAGAGGAGGGACAGGGAAAGAAACGAGGGATTCAGGTGCAGATGAAATGTTCCATTTTGTCTGTTTCAATGTCAACATACTTGCTGTGATATTACGCTACAGTTTGTGAGATGTGACCATTTTTGAAGAAAACTGGGTAAACATGAAAGGGATCTGTCTGCATTATTTCTCATACCCACAGCTGAATCTACAATTATCACAAAGTAAGAGGTTTAATTTTAAAAAAAATCTTGCATATCATGGAATCATTTTCCAGTTATCTTCGAATATATTATTTATTTGCAGAGGAGAGAAAGCAACAACAAAATGAAGCTTTCTTTTCCATTACTTTAGAGCTGTGGAAGAAGCCCCTAGACATTGTTAAGCATCCTGATTGGTCTTCGACTAGAAATTCTTGCCTTGGCCTCATGACTTCCTTACTGTTTTTAGTCTTGATTACAAATAGACATTTATCAGTAAAAGAAATGAAAAGTAACATTTACCAAAGAAAGAGGTTAAGAGAACTGAGAATTTTATTTTATAAAGATTTATTTATTTATTTTAGAGGTGTAAGAGTGTGTGTGAGAGTGTGTGGGAAGGGGGGCGGAAGGGGCGGGAGAGGGGCAAGCAGACTCCATGGTGAGTGTGGAGCCTGTGGCAGGGTTCAATCTCGTGACCCTGAGTTGAAACCAAGAATGGTGTGCTCAACCAACTGAGCCGCCCAGCGTCCCCAAGGACTGAGAATTTCAAAGGGACACTTTGTACACACACATCGAGAAAATACGGCACAGAAGGGAAGGGAGCAGAAGGGACCGTATTTACCTCCTCTTTGGCAATGCGCATCTCGTCTGTAACGTTAGAGAAGACCGTGGGCTGGATGAAGTAGCCTTTGTTCCCCCACGGGCCTCCACCACACTCCAGTTTGGCTCCCTCCTTCTTCCCACTCTCAATGAGGTCAAGTATTTTTTCATACTGTTCCTTATCGATCTGTAGGAAAAATACCACACAGAGAGGAAAATAAATGAATAAAGTGTAAGTTTTATAAGGATACTATGTTGCCCAGCCCGTTAATGAGGGTTTCAAAATGCTGGAATATTGTTATTAAGTGAAATCTTCCACCAAAACAGCGACAGTGGATCAGATTCATTCTGTGCTTATTCTCCTGACTTTTCCAGAAAGAACACTTACAGATAAATATTTGTATTCGGCATTTGTTTTGCAGTTACATAAGCAAAGCATATCAGCCCTGCAAACAAATGTAAACTTTTTCACACAACTGTCGTCTGTTTACAGCAGAAAAAAAATTCCTCTTAATGGTCAAATGTACTTACTTGGAAACTATAGTCCTGACTGCAATATTGAGAGGAAAAGGAAAAGAGAACTTTGATACTAGGTTTAATTAAATATGGCAGGTGGAAAGAAAACGCTTTCAGGCTTTGAGGACTCCAAGACCCCCATTTGCTTCTCCTCATTCCTGACAACCTCATGGGCCAGACCCACGCTGACCACAGCCCGGGCGTTCTCCCGGCCGGATCCCCGTGGGGCGGTCTCAGTGGGTCTGATCCCAATTTCCAGTGGGTCCTGATTATTAGCATCCTGCTTCCTTACATAGAACACATCTGAATATACGACAAGAATTTTGGAGACTTAATTGTTTGTTAAACAGTATTTTTTATAAGGAAACAAACAAACCCAAAACCGTTAAGTCCAGAGTTCTGGCTGGGATGCCCAGAGCACCCATCTTCCCTCCATGCACTGGAACTGGGGCTATGTATTGTCTCAATTCCTATTTTGGGAGGGACTGGGTGACTCTTGGGCCCTGAATCACTGGAGAAGACTGCCCTGTGTCAGGGATGGCCAGAATTAAGCTTTAAAGGAAAAAGACGATCCACGAGTTAAGGTGAAGGGCCTTTTGACAATTCAACTTGTCTCTTCTTACTACTTAAAAAGTGTCGCTCTTTATCTTCCTATTTGACCCTGAAATCTCCCCGTCATCCAAATCCCAGAAAAAGGTCTCAGACTAACAGCACACAGCCCCGCTCCCATATCCAAGGAGATTAAGTGCTATTTGAAACCAGAAACCGTTTCCTAAAATTTGGCAAAATAGTTGCTCAGTCCTCCTTAGTGTAAGATACTTAACTGAATATTTCAAAAGAAAACATCTCTTCACTTCCAGCAGATTAAGGAAGTTGTAATGTTGGTTTAATAACTGTTGGTTTGGTATTTAAATTGCTGCCTAGTATTTACCACAGCCAGATTAAGGGGTGGTGTTAGTTCTGCCTGGTTAAAATGTTCAGGTTTGCCAGCAACTAGCCAAGGGTCCAAGTATCTCCGTGCAAAGCCTATGCCAAAATATTAATCTCACTATGGCCTCAAAAAACCATGATTCTGGGGGGGGAGGTGTGTGGTCTCATCTTAAGATGTATTTCCTAAGTTATAACTTTTCCCTGCCTGTGGCCAGAGTGGATATTTGGGGACAGTTCTAGTCTTGCTTATTAACTGGAAGGTAAAGGCTGAAAGGCTGAAAGGATTGTTGGAAAATTTAGGTGGTCAGTGACTTCTAACAATACAGGAATTCATAGTGTAGTGCCAGGCTACCAACAATATGGTTTCCTAACCAGCAACTCTGGCATTACTTGGTGGCAAAATGCACTTCTTAGGCCTCACCCTAGCCCTGCTGCATCAGAATCTGCATTTTTAATGAGATTCTCAGGTGATTCAAATGCACAGGAAAGATCGAGACCATCGCACGAGAGTTTAGTCCTAGTGATGGAAGTTTTCAGTTATATCTAGGGACATACTCCGTGTAGTCCGGCTAATTTTGCTTCACCGTAAATACAAATCTTCCTCAGAAGGTTTCGGACTGGCCATATCTGGATTTGGCTTTCCTTTTGGCCCTCAGGAACTTCTCAGTAAAGGCTAAGATGTAGCAAGGGCTCTTTACTGTGTGATGGGCCATTAGCTCATGGGCTAGTCTATGAAATGTAATAGGGCATGGCACTGTAATAGTCTCAAAGTATACGTTTTGATGTGTTTGTGCAAATTCTTTAATTCCTTCGGGCTGATGGGTTGAGAAAGAAGATAGTTTGAGAAATGACATTGAGACATCCTTCATATTATTTTGAAACCATAGATCAACAAAACCAATGAGAGCGGACATATGAAGTTATTGATCTGTGATAGTAATTGTCGCCGTAGGTATAAATGGAAGCATGCAATCTTCATTTACTCAACAGACATTTGGGCACGTACGCTGAACCAGGCACTCAGATGCTTTGTAGAGATTACTGCATTTCACAGCTCGATGACTCTGCAAGATTGGTGTTACTATTTCCATTTTACAGAGGAGAAAACAGAGCCTCAGGGAGGTTAGATTTAAAATCCAACCTCTATTGCAAAAGTCCATCTCTCTGCATTAGGACAAGATTCCACTTCTGTTGATAATGTCATAACCTTTGACGTGGGTACCATTAATTCTTTTGCAAGTGAAAATACCGATTTTTCCAGGTTTTTAAAAAACAAATTTTAAAAAGAATGCATATTTTGGTCTATGAAATCAAATTGGAAATCACTTCACCAATGAAGAAATATAAATATCATGTGATTAAAATAAAACAACATATTATTTCCATTTACCAGACGAGTTATTTTAGGGCTCTTAGGTTTTAATATTCGGCATTGCCTAAACCCTAAGGTTTTCCTACTTGGCCGTCTTGGCATGAGCAGAAAAACCCCAAGACAGCCTTTTAACTCTTCCAGAATGTAAACTCCATGAGGTCAGGTAGTATATCCTTGTTCCTTTGGGCATTGCCAGGTCCTTATCCCAGGGGTTAGCTGATAGTAGCATTCAATAAATTTTGGCTAATAAAATTTATTTTTGGCTTAGTGAGTATGTTAAGAACAGTGTTCATTTGAAATCAATAGCATGGAACAGTGTATAATTTTTAATGTGAAATAATAAAGCCTCTATGCTTACTGTCTACACTCCAGAGGATTTCTCAACAGTGGCCTTATTGGCATTTTGCGGCAGAGAACTCTTAATTGTGGGGCTCTCCTGTGCATCATAAAATGTTTTATAGCATCTCTGGCCTCCACCCTCCCTTAAATGCCAGTAGAACCACTCCCTCTCAGTCACCCCAGTTGAGACAACTTAAAATGTTGTCAAATATTTCCTTGGTGGGGGGCAAACTGTTCGCAGTTGAGAACCGCCGCTCTAGATCAAGATCCCAGAAGACTGGAGTAGATTCGGAACGAAAGATCCAGGAGTTTGCGTAATAGACAATGAACAGGTCACCGTGCAAGGAAGAGGCAAAGGTAGCCTTTGGACAAGAGAAAGACCCTCTTGTTGACAATGGTTCTAAGAAGACAGAAGGAAATGGGAACCTGAGGGAACAACTGGCCTTTTCCACCTGAAATGACAAGTTTGCCCCAAAACCAGGACCTCGGGACCTTCTGGAACACTCAGGCCACCCCTGGAAGGCCCGTCAGAGTGCGTGAAGGCCGGCGTGAACTGAGAGGCATGCTAGCGGCCCACGTCTGTGGGATGGCAGCTGAGACAAAGGGTTGGTCCCGAGGGAGAAAGGAACGCTAGGATTCTACAGGAACTTCCAGGTGGCCGGAGACGGCAGGCAGGCATCGGAGGTGTGCAGGCTGAGGGGGCAGGGCAGTGACAGCCTTTGCTGTATGTCCTCACCTCTTCGGTTGCCACCAGGCTTCTTAAACTGCTTCAAGACATGAGGCCGGGGCCGCACAACTCAGGGTGCTTTCTTTAACACTGGGAACGAGTGACTGCTTTTTCTCCTTGAAACACCGAACTGATACAGTGTGACCCCGAGGAAGATCTGTGGTAAGGAAATGATCTTCCTCAACAACATGTAGACCTCAAGAGGACGCTCTATTCTTGTCCCCTGTGAATGCTCTCTCTTCTCTTGTACACTCACCTGAGGGCCTTGGCTGACTCCTGGGGTCAGAGGATTTCCGAGGACGTACTTTTTAGCCCGTTCAACGCTCCGTCGAACAAACTCATCGTAAATCGATTCTTCCACAAAAAGCCTGGATGCGGCTATACAGCATTGCCCTTGGTGGTAGAACAACCCGTGGTGTGCAGATTCAACGGCATTGTCCACTGCAGAGGAGAGAGTCACACGGAGGAAGGGATACTTTTTATTTATTCATTTATTTTTATTTTTTTATTATTATTATTTTTTAATTTATTTGTCAGAGAGAGAGGGAGAGAGAGAGCGAGCGAGCACAGGCAGACAGAGCGGCAGGCAGAGGCAGAGGGAGAAGCAGGCTCCCTGTCGAGCAAGGAGCCCGATGTGGGGCTCGATCCCAGGATGCTGGGATCATGACCTGAGCCGAAGGCAGCTGCTTCACCAACTGAGCCGCCCAGGCGTCCCGAAGGGATACTTTTTAAAGATGACGCATTTGTATGCATCTCTCTCAGGGGCAGTAGGGCACTGTGAGGTACACAGTCAGACGTAGATCCAACCTCCGCCCCCCCTTATCGGCCAGGTGACAAATGAGCCTTTCTAATCCTTCATTTGATACGGAAATGTTAGCCACAAATATAGAATCTGAAAAAATTAATATAGAGACTACCAAGAATACAGAAAGTGTCACAAGATCCTATTGTACTATAAATGGTTTCTTTTACATTTGCTTATTTTAGAGAGAGAGAGAGAGAGCAGGGGGAGGGGCAGAGGGAGAGAATATCAAGCAGGTTCTCTGCGGATCGTGGAGCTCGACTTGGGGCTTGATACCAGGACCCTGAGGTCACGCCCTGACGCGAAACCAAGAATGGGTGCTTAAATGATTACACCGCCCAGATGACCGACCCTGTACGTGGCTTTTATGAACATCTCGGCTTATCATTAGTTAGATGACTGAATAGCTCAGGCCTCAGATTTTAACTAAATGACAAAGAAGACATGAACTATCTATTACGTTAAATAATTTAAAAATATCTTTAGACACCCTGATCAATAGAAAAAGTTGTATTTCTGAAAAAGAAAATAATAGTCAAACTTACCCTACCCCCTTAACAGCGCTGTTCTAGAAAAAACATTTTCCACCTTTATTTAAAATACACCATATTATTTCATATATGCCCATAAACTCTTCTTATCTACGTATTTGAGATAGTAGGATGGGCCTTAAAAGGGAGAAATAAGTTGTTATCCCTAAACCCTAAACAACCTGAAGAAAGTTTTCTCCACATTTTAATTTTTTAACTGTTGAAGATTGAATTAAAAGGAAAGCAATTGAGTATTGCTCTATTTACTTCATGAATTAAGCACACCCACTTAAGTTGGAGTAGAAACAGTTTCTAGAAAGGTTTGGTCAGGACTCATCACATTTGTAGAATATACAGTGAGGTGGTGTGTTCTGAAAAGCTTCAGCTAGGATCACACTGGGCCATTTCTGTTTATTGCCTCATACTGCAGCTGTTAAAGAAAGAACGAGATGAATGCCCGGCAGTCTATCACCGCTGACTGACTCCCGTTTAGGAAATAATTGTGGGAGGTTACTCGATAATATAATCAGAATGAACCAGGGATACTGTATAGGGGAGTCACATCCTAACTATAGATGGAATATATGTAAATTTGACCACATTTGCTAGGAAAAAAAAAAGGAGAGAGAGACATTCCTTAAATGCTAAGTATCATTGTCTTCTGGCCAGTTCATTTCATGTGTGTATGACCCCGAGTGAAGGGAAATGAAAATTGGGACATTAGCCATCTCTCCAGTTGGTCCCAGTCCAGCACAACTGGGTGTATGTCACCATGCCTAACCCAATGCTAATATTTACAGGCATGGAATTAAAACAAACACACACACACACACAAACACACCATGGCTCCTAAGTGCAAGACAGTCACCTAGAGTTCAGCTGCGAAAATGGCAATCTATTCCACACCAGGAAGAAGGAGTGTCTGTGTTAGACTCAACTACTTGTGACATTTTAGGACAGTTTGAGAGATTTTCAAGAGTCATTCTGGGTTCTGTCTGGTTAATGCCTTACATTTGGATGTTAGAAGTAAACCCTTTTATAAACTTCAAGGTCATGGTCCGGCATTGCCAGACACCAGGATGAGGGGTGAAAACTTAAGAATGGCTCCCACTCACGGTCGGCGTCGGCAAACACAATGCAGGGGCTCTTCCCCCCAAGCTCCAGGGTCACCCTCTTCAGATTGCTTTTCCCGGCAGCTTCTTTGATCATCTTGCCAACCTGGAATGGAGCATTAGAGAGCAGGAGGCTGAATCTGCTGGCCCAAAGGCGAGGGCGGCTTCATTTAGCCTTTCAAATGTATATGAGGTTTGTGCCACAGTTGAGTTCCATTGGGGAGAAATAGTAAATGGCTTTTCTCAAGATGTGGCACCTTCCGATATCAAAGGCCCCTCCATCCGAACACAAACATGAGGCATCAGAAAAACACTCATGGGAACAGACACAGAGAAGATGATGGCTGATCTTGATGGACAGAAAGGACAGGAGGTGTTTTTCATTTTAACCAGAACTTCATGTTTCTGCTGCTGGACTGGATGCGTCATGATCCAACTATCACTTACCTACTTGGCTTTTCATCCTGCTACTGAAATCCAGAGAGTTCTGTCCGAACTGGCATATTTACTGCCCCCTAAACCTCATCTCTGTTTCTCATTCTATGTCTACCCTGACCTGGGCCTCCCTCAGTCCCACCCTTCCTTGAGGTCCGGCTGATACCGGAACTCTTCTGCGAAGCCCCCTCTGTTGAGTCTTTGCAGACAGGACTCTTTCTTCCTCTTATACCACCTCCTCCATGGAACCCTCATGAGGACGGATTCACAGTCTCCCTGGGATTGTATTATTTGCAAACACATCAATTTCCCAAACAGATACTGCCCCGTTGGTGGCAGTGATAAAGTCCTGTGGTTGCATACTTCTCAGCACACTCTGTCACAGTGGGGGCTCTTTAACTATGAGTTGCTTGCCAGGACTCTCTCTCTCCCCAACCCCCCACCTCCCTCCCTCTGTTCCTCCCTTCCTCTCTCCTTCCACACCTTTGAACCGTGGAGCTAGAAAAAAAGAAATTGGATCGGGGCTCTGTGCTGCTGCTTCAGTTAGCTGGAATCCTACTGTTCTGGTTTCTTCTTTAATGCTAGTTGCCCCTCTTCAGAGAAAGGCATTGTTTTCATTTTTTTTTTCTCTCTGTGGATCATGTCCCATCAAGATTACTTGCTGTAGTTGTTTTATTTTTCCATCCCTAAGTCCTGGCCTGCTTTGTAACTCTTTCCTCTTTACTATTTTTATTGAAGTCCTAACGTCCTAAATGATCTTTGCTTTTCTTTTTGAAAGATGATTCATTTTATCTTGCTTCTGGGTTTTTTAAAAAATTTCTTTCCCTATTTGACACATCAGATTTTAATAAAAAGTTTCTCTCCCAAATGAACAAAAGATAAGCAGGTGCTTGCTGAGCATATGTTTGAATTTTATGTGGTTATTGAACTTTACTGCTACTGTGCCTTACAGAGCACAGCAATAATGAATCTGCCAATGTTTTTATCTTATTTAAAGATGTCATGCACTAAATCAAATCCTTTAATATAGGTTAATAAAAAGAACCTAAGACTAGACTTGTGGTTGGGAAATCCTGTCTGAAAATTTCTTTTGTATACCATTTTCCTTCCATGATATACTTCTTATTAAATTTTCATTAAGATGATGATTAAGAATCTTTTATTTTCTACATAATATTTTCTTTTCTTCCTTTGAAGTCTCTGAATTCTTTCTGCATCTTTTTTTAAAAAAAGATTTTATTTATTTATTTAAGAGAGATCACAAATAGGCAGAGAGGCAGGCAGAGAGAGGGGGGGAAGCAGGCTCCCCGCTGAGCAGAGAGCCCGATGCAGGGCTTGATCCCAGGACCCTGGGATCATGACCTGAGCCGAAGGCAGAGGCTTTAACCCACTGAGCCACCCAGGCACCCCTGAATCTTTTTTTTTTTAACTTAGAAATATTTCCTGGAGAAACTTTATTATAAAGTACATCATTTTTATCTTAGGGAAAGGAATGAAATCTGAGATACTTTCCTAAAAGCTACAAATGTCAAAAGAACTAGAATGAAGTGTGGCCAAAGTATGAGTAGGGGAGGAAGGTTACACTTTTGCTTAGTACAAATTTCAAAGGCAAATAAAAGGTTTGTTTGAGTTTTCCCAAAGGTCTCGTGAAAGCCGAAACAAGGAGACATCAGTTTTTGTCCCATGATTTTGTTCTCTTACTTGGAAAAAAATGAAGATTCATCATTTTTCTTAAAGCAGTCTGCAATGAAGAAAGATAAGAACCTTCAAGACTACAGTAAGTAGTATGTTCCATGATGCTGTCGCATTGCTACGTGGGGCAGAAGTGGCAAGTGCTCATGCAAATGGTCTAATTTACCACATCCTGTACAATGTGCATTGGACTCTGTTGTTTGCTTTGTTTTCTTTTATTCTGTTTTAAATGAGTCTAATAGGACATTAAAATTCTTACTTTGCCAGAAACACTTTAAGAAAGAGGGTCATTGGGGACGCCTGGGTGGCTCAGTTGGTTAAGCAGCTGTATTCGGCTCAGGTCATGATCCCAGCATCCTGGGATCGAGTCCCACATCGGGCTCCTTGCTCAGCAGGGAGCCTGTTTCTCCCTCTGCCTCTGTCTGCCTGTGCACTCGCTCTCTCTCTCTCTCTCTGACAAATAAATAAATAAAATCTTAAAAAAAAAAAAAAGAAAGAGGGTCATTGCTACCATGACCACAAAAGATATAGGTGGTAGAAGCCATATTAGAAGCTGTAGAAGCAGTGGGTGTGGCCATGAGTGAGCAAAAGGCTGAGGGAGGGAAAAGATACATTTGAATACCCTATACGGTGCCTGATATTTTACTACTCACTAGCTTCTTCAATTGTATTTTGTACAATAAGGTAGATATTATTATTCTCATTTGTAAATGAGAACTGCAAATGTAACAATGATACTTAATGCGTGGAAGACACACTGTTTAAAGGGGTAGAGTCAAAATTTGAACCCAGTTTTTTGAATCCTAGTTTTTAATCTCAGAGTTCTACCATTTTTAGCAGGTAAAGTGCCCCAAAGCATGTAGGAGCCCAAGGATGGGTCTAGACAAATAGGCAGTGGTTGTAGCGATGGGATCAGATGAACTGGAGAATGGGCATGGGGTCTAGAGCAGGAAATGTGTGTGGAGGTCTAGAAGGCTAGGCTGAGGAATTTGTACCCTTCTGACTTAACCTCCTCTGCTATGATTTTGATCTATGATTTTTAAACTTATTTTTTAACTTATTGCCACCTCTTATTCCCAGTTGTTTTGTCCACAGAATCCTAAATGCAGGATTCGTTTCCCCCAACTCATTGAGGGGTCTGTAGAATGTAAACCTTTTCTGTTCTGTGTCTATGAAACATAAAAAGTATTTTTTGTGTTTATCTAGTTTTAAAAGGATCAAGGAAAATAAAATTTGATTTTCCACCATTTTCATTCTCTATGTAAATGTTTCTTTAGGGGCGCCTGGGTGGCTCAGTGGGTTAAAGCCTCTGCTTTTGGCTCAGGTCATGATCCCAGGGTCCTGGGATCGAACCCCTCATCGGGCTCTCTGTTCAGCAGGGAGTCTGCTTCCCTCCCTCTCTCTCTGCCTGCCTCTCTGCCTAGTTGTGATCTCTTGTCTGTCAAATAAATAAATAAAATCTTTAAAAAAATGTTTCTTTACATTGGAGTGTTCTAATTAGGAATATAAAATAATCAAATTAGCCTCTCCTCATAATCTAGGATATTCTTCTTGCTTCTCAATCTCTGGGGACTTAAAAAAAGGAACCACTCTTCAAATTTCAGAGCAGGTTCTCACACCTGTGTAGGCATCGTCATTCCTTCCTGTGAATGCCCTTACAGCAAGCACTTTGTACAGCCTTTAGTATCTTACAACATCCTGTCTTGTATCTTGTGTGTAACAGCACCTTTATAAGAAGGGGCTCTTCTCATTCTTTATCTTTCATACTGTGTACCAGTAAGAGGTTCGCACTGAATATCCCACAGTGTCACATAATCCAACAGGAGGACTCCAGTGGTTTTCTGCTTGATACCATATGATTTTACCACTTTCTACTTGCAATAGAAAGTCATCTCAATAGGTGGGAATCCATTCTCCTGAACTCCACTTTCCGGGCGGTTCCCTCTTCCTTTCCCTCCTGCCTCTTCTTGCAGTGCCCACAGCTGACACCCTGTCCTATAACCTTCTGGAAAGTCAAGCTGGAGCCAGAGAGGCATAAAAGTTAGGCTCAGCCGGCAGTAACACTCAGAGAGCTGAGTCGCTGGCTCCCTTTCAGAATGATCAGGAAAGAGAACCCCAAATAAGGAGCTAAAGGGGATGTTCTGCTGTTTAATTTCCATAATCTACAGGGTACAATTACTTTCATTCATACAAATCACTGTGGCCTAATTTAGATTTTCTATCATAAGCCACACTAATCATACGACAGGGTCTCATCGGCTCTATTTCTTGTCATGGAAAGTAACGCACACACTAAACACAGTTTCGTGCAGGCCGGGTATGTGACAGGCACCCCGCTTCATCTCGCCCACATCTGCTTATGTTTTATAAACATGCATGAAGCCTGGAATAAAGAACAAATCATTAAAAGGAACTTTTGTTTTAGAGAAATGTCGGCCTAAAAACAGTGATACAAAACATGCTTCTGACACCTGGAGATGCAGACCTTCTGCACGACTGGCCTGAGTAGCTAACGTTACCTCCGTGGATCCTGTGAAGGCCACTTTGTCTATATCCATGTGGGAGGAAATGGCCGCCCCAGCAGTAGGCCCGTAGCCAGGGACAATGTTCACCACTCCAGGAGGGAAACCTGCCTGAGGATAAAGAGTAAAACGGTTACGACGGAACTGAGAATTTAATTCTACGATAAAAAGAGGAGAGTCTGGGATCAAAGCCACCTCTCGATGCTGAGCTTATGAGTTTCTCTACCAAGAAAGACTCATTTGAGTGCTCTTTTTATTCTTCTTATTATTTCATTTTGTAGCCCACTTAAAATAACCTCCCAAGTTATGTTACTGGGGAAGTGTTTCTCCTTGATCGGGGGGAGTCCACGTTTGACTTTTCTGGATCATTGCCCCAGGGATGGCTGCCTCACATTTCATAAGAGTAACTCAGAAAGAGAGTGCATGTAACAGAGCTTGGTAAATTACTCACACAGAAGGAAAACAATGCAATTATTATCCTATCGGCGAAACTAAGAAACTAAAAGGATCTCGCATTTTCAGTTTCTAGCTATCGATTGTTCAGGGCATTCCAGCTGCAAATTTGTACTGGCAATATTTAATCAGTAAAACATTAGATAAGAACTGTCCTCCCATGTATGACTAAGCTTCACAGATTGATTTCATTCCTGGTTAAAGAATGATCAGGTAGAAAACAGTGTGTACCTGAGATGGGCACATAAAAATTTCATGTTATTAGCATCAAAATGCCCCATTTTGATATCTCTTTTGGCCTTTTTCTCTTTATTTTAAATTTGAAGTGAAGAAAAGTTTTAAGATTTAGGTTCATATTTTTATTTTCTAGTAACTAAAGCTTGGTTTTTAAGTTCTGGAAAGATCTGAAGGACAAAGAGCAATAAATTGCAAGAAGAAAGTAGAAACCCGATCTGGACAGTTGATGAAACTACATTTCATGTGCTTCGTTTTGGCTGGTGTTTGAGCAAGAAGGTAAATGCAGAGAAAACAGAACATAAATATGTCCCCTGAATATATGGATAAATATGTGGATAGATATGTTCAAAAATTATGTGGCCCAATATTAAAAGTAAGCATATTGGCGCAGAGGCCTCCAACCTTTGGAGGGACTAGTTTAAAAAAAATTCTGCAGAACCTCCAATCCATTAGTGCCAGTTAGAAACCAATGTTCATCTCAATATTTGAAAGAAAGATACATCAATTTCAACGTGACTTTGCATCCATGAGTTAAGCTAAGGAAACAAAAATAAAAGTGGTTGTAAGGTGACTGTTTGACAGGAAGCCTTTGAGTCTGGTTTCTTGTCCCCATTTGGGCGGAAGTTCATGGCGGCTGACTGCCGGCAATGTCAGCTGGAGGCCATGTTCGATGTGTCCTCATCTGGGTTGGAGCCATTGGCAGGTGGTTTACAATAGCACCAAGTGAGGCCTTCATAGGGTAAAGGAGAGCTCCTGAGTTCTCGTGCGTATTTTGATTTGGGAAACTCACCTCTTGGATTAATGACGCCACGTGAAGAGCAGTGAGAGGAGTTTGCTCTGCAGGTTTTACAACCACTGTATTTCCACAGCTCAGGGCAGGCCCTATCTTCCAAATGAGCATGACCAGCGGGAAATTCCACTAGAAAGAAACAGGGAACAATTGATTCTTTGTATTGCTGAAAGCCACGTTTGCCAATCTAACTTCTACATTATTCACTACCTATAGATGTGAAATAATACTTGTTGTAGTTTTGTGTAATCAACTGGTGTTTTCAAATTAGGTTCATTGCTAAAAGCAACTCATAAATGCTGGAAATCTCCAAATAAACTAGATATGGGACAGGAGTGGAAGGGGGCCATAAAATTTTATTAAGTGCTGTTATTTTGAGTTCTTCATCTACTGGAGGAAAAAATAAATACTGCACGGTTTAAAAATCAGGCCTATTAAACATGTCTGCACATCTTTGAAAATTGTAATTATTCCTCCCTCCTTATAGATCATTTGTTGTAACCACGTACCCAATAATAATAGTTAGCAGTGACCTGAAGCTAATATAACAGTGTGCAACAACTATATTTCAATAATAAAAATTGGGTGTGTGTGTGCATGTGTGTATGCACAGTAGTGGTAGTAGCAATGTTTATTTCCAAGACAAATATCTTGCTAAAGACAAAAAGTATAGGGTCTGGTGGCTAAGAACTTTGTTCAAATCTCAGCTGAATCATTGACCAGCTCAGTGAGCTCAGACAAGTTACATGCTCTCCATGCATGATTTCATCATCTGTAAATGCTGATAAAAATCCTCTCTACTTCAAAAGGTCATCCTGAGGATTCTAATTTTTTTTAACATCTTAATTTAATTTTTTCATGTTCCAAGATTCACTGTTTATGCACCACACCCAGTGCTCCATGCAATACGTGCCCTTCTTAATACCCACCACCAGGCTCACCCATCCCCTGACCTCCCTCCCCTCCAAAACCCTCAGTTTGTTTCTCAGAATCCACTGTCTTTCATGCTTCATCTCCCCCTCCGATTTCCCCCAATTCACTCTTCTTTCCTTTTCCTAATGTCCTCCATGTTATTCCTTATGCTCCCCAAGTAAGTGAAACCATTTTGATAACTGACTCTCTCTGCTTGACTTATTTCACTCAGCATAATCTCCTGCAGTCCCGTCCATGTTGATACAAAAGTTGGTTATTCATCCTTTCTGATGGAGCCTTAATATTCCATAGTATATATGGACCACATCTTCTTTATCCATTCATCTGTTGAAGGGCATCTTGGCTCTTTCCAGAGTTTGGCAACTGTGGCCATTGCTGCTATGAACATTGGGGTACATATGGCCCTTCTTTTCACCACATCTGTATCTTTGGGGTAAATACCCAGTAGTGCTAATCGTGCCAAAAAATGGGCAGAAGACATGAACAGACACTTCTCTAAGGAAGACATACAAATGGCTAATAGACACATGAAAAAATGTTCATCATCACTAGCCATCAGGGAAATTTAAATCAAAACGACATTGAGATACCACCTTACACCAGTTAGAATGGTAAAAATTAACAAGACAGTAAACAACGTGTTTTGGAGAGGATGTGGAGAAAGGGGAACCCTCTTACACTGTTGGTGAGAATGCAAGTTGGTGCAGCCACTTTGGAAAACAGTGTGGAGATTCCTCAAGAAATTAAAAATAGAAATTATGATCCTGAGGATTTGTCAAGAAAGTGGGCCAAAGGCTTAACTGAGTGATGGGTTCATAATAGGCATGCAAAAAATATTAGCTATTATTAGTATTCAGGATGGTGTAATTTTTATTAGTTTTATTGAGTGTTGAACTAATGAGCAATTTTATTCAAAATGTGGCTGTGGATGCATTTCAATTGCATTGGAGGAGAAGATAAGTCATTGACATGTCCCCATCTAAAGGCTTCAGAATAGTTTACCATCTTTTTATTTGGCTTCTTTGAGTATGTCGGTGAAATCATTTAGATAGTCTCCTTTTTGTTGGGTTTAAAACAAAGCCTTCATGACTCTGCTTAAAAATACAACTAAAGGTAGGATACATACATACAGTGTTCCAACAGTTTCCTCCACTTTAATTTAAAAAATGCATTTTGGACTCAAACACTGGTTGCTACTCTTCTGGATGAGAAGTCTCAATGAGGAGATAAAAAGTGTTGCTTTTTCTACTACTATACTACTATACTACTTCACTAAAATGGCGTCCTGCAACAGAGAAGGCAGCAATGGCTGCTTTGCCACATGCATGTGAAACATGGGTATTAAAAAGAGTACATAACACAGCTTTTTAAAAATGAACCACAGAATAAAAGGTTAAGAAAGGTCAATGCTGTAATACCAAAACACACTCAAGTGATATTCCACAATATAGATATATTTCTGGACTACCTCATTCACCTCCAGAGTTCGGTCACAGAGAGACCTAAGCTCATTAGTTACTACATTTGCTCCACATTTAGCAAATACCTAAGAATCCCTATGTGCTGGAGAAAACTTCTTTACCAAATGAAATAGAAATAGAATTTTTTTTTTTCATTTTTAAGCCTGAAAATGATATAGGAGACCAACTTACAGGAATGATTTGGCCACATACACCAATAGGTTCATGTCTTGTGTAAGTGAAAAAGTTTCCATCTGGAAAATAAAACACACAATCATTTGTGGACAAATACGTTTGACATTCATGGAACGGTCTTTGGGGTTGATGTGAGAGGAAGGTGTAGACAATAGCTGAAAACGAAAACAACAAATAAAGAAATAAAAACAACCCCCATATCTCCAACCACTTACAAAAGGAAAAATCTAAGTCCTGCAATAGTAATTTGCAATGAGAGGAACCATAAAACTGATGTAAGCCAAGGCAAAGATGCAAAAACGGAATGTATCTGAAAGATATTTAATTCTCTCGTCTTGAGGGGCTATTTTCTAATTTATCCTCATTCTCGAACTTTATTTTCTTAAAAAAAAAAGGTACAAGGTGGGTGGCTAAGACAACTGTTAGAGTTCTTTTTCTGACAATTCTATCAGTAATGGCAGAATTTTTTTGGAGTAAAAATAACAAAATTAGAAGAGAGTAGAATTAAAAAATATCTCCCTACAAGCCTACTGGCTTATTCTAAAAGATGCTTTTTTTTTTTTTTTTTTTGACCTGCCAAACAATAAAAACAAATCTCTTCATTTAAAAAAAAGAAAAAGGGAAGGAAGAAAATGCCAGAAGTAAATACATAAATACATTGTTTTGCAATCTGGATTTGAACTGATTCATAGGCCTCAAAGTTTGATGAGGTTACACTGTGCTTTTTGTTCTGTTTTGTTCTGTTCTAGTTCCCACAAAAGCTTCTTGGCTATCATAACAAGAAAGCTCCTTATCAAATCTATTTGTACTTAAAATAGTACCTCCCATTTTGTCAGAGGGTAAAGAGCGAGCTTTGGAGTAGCCTCATTTCTTTTTACCACCATGTTCTCACTCTCCCCTTTTAGTTCCTGGCTATTGCTTTTACGCCGCTGGATGCTTGAATTAGATTGAAAATGCCCATCAGGGCCAGTCCTGGAGGGTGTTGCAGTTCTAGAGCCAGTAAATGTATATGAATTAAATTCTACCCATAATGTTTTCCCAGTTAATGCTTTTTTATATTCCTCTCCCATTAGCATTCTCTGCTAAAATACTAAAGCACATACATATGCATTTCGTCACGCAAATTCTTAAACTGAGCTGTAAACACCACCTCATCTCACTTTGAAGCCACTCAAAATAAATCAGCATGAACTGGTTTGTGGAATTAATGTACCGTAACTCTACTGAGTGAGACCAGGCGCAGATGACCATAACTGCCTCGCACTGGAACACGCAAAGACACTTAAATAATTACATTATAGGAAGGGTGTACATTTCACTATCAGAATACAAAGTAAATCATCCGAGGCCAACTTTGAAAAGCCTGGGCGGTTAGAGAGACAACTGCCCTAATTCAGTGATTGTGCGCCTAAGAATGTTCTTATTTGAATATTTTCTAAAATATCTGTAGTGGGATCTTCTGCACGATTATGCTGAAACAATTTGAAAGAACCATTTGATAAATCTTCGCAGAACTTCCAGGCTCAGAGCTGCCTTGTCTCAAAGTCAAGGGGAAAATCAGTCTGCCTTTTCGGCTGACATCTTTTAAAGGGAGAGTTTGGAGTAATTCAGCTCTACAGCGATCGCCTCTCGCTTACCCTCTCCCCTGGTGCTTTCTCAAAGCTACTCACCGATGGGTATTGTGCGGCCTTGGATCTTGTCAGCCCACCCTGCACAGTAGCGCAAGGTTGTGATGCAACCGCCCAAATCCATCAGATAGGAACTGGAGAAGAGTTTTCCACCATTCATTGATTCCATTGTCTGAAAAGGAAATCAGACCTCAAACGTAAACTCCCGCAAACATTTTTGATTAAAAAATCGAGAGTTAATATTTTAACTCTCGACATTAACTCTCGAGAGTTAATATTTTAAGAAGCATGTGCTAGAGAATTTGGGAAATAGAAAAAAAAATCCTGTAAGCTATTTTGTATAACCTTTCCTTTCTACAAAGGAGTTAAAAACAGAACAAAACAAAAAGAGTAAAAATGACTTGCTTAGACTTGCTTAAGGCCACATAACAAGATCTAGATAAAAAGGGCAGTAAGATTGCGGCTTCTATACCCTAGCATTCCTTCCTCATTCTGAATGTCCTCCGGCTGGACAGCTTGCTAAGGAATCAGTCCCAATTTGGAAGGCACAAAGTTGGTGAGAGTGAGTGGCACCTCGGTTCCTAAGTCAGATCAGAGGCCCAGCAAAATTTCACTTATCGTATAAACACAACTGTGGGACAATTTAGTGACTATGAACGGTGCCTCAGTGATCATTTTTGGTATTTGCATTCCATCCAGATACAACCTATGTACACAAACTTCAGTGATTCCTGGATCTTCCATCCATGAGTTTTCTTCAGCAGAACTTTGGTGACAGTTCCAGTTTTGCCCCTATTGTCATAATTATTGTTGAATGGTCAGGCTGGAAAGTGCAACATTTTCTGGTCCGGTTTGCTAACCATCCATTGGATGACCTGGTTTCTTTTCTTCCTTTCCTTCAGCAGGAACTTTAAGAGCTCTTTGGGGATCTCATGTCCTGCCGGGGCAGGAATATACAGGTGAAAAACTGTTGAAACTGTTCCTCATTTGTTACACAGCCTTCTGTCTCTGTGTTACCCTGACTGCCATCCCCAAACTTCATTGAACATTTTTGTGTGCCTGATCTTTTTTCCCCCTTACAATCTTATGCTGACAGAGACAGCGAGCAGTCTATATAATCCACAGAACAGCTAAATAAGACAAGCCAAGTTTTAGCAAATTCTGCTTTCTTCCTACAGGACATTTTGTTTAATGTGATTTTTATTGTGCATAACTTTTTTTTTAAGATTTTATTTATTTATTTGACAGACAGAGATCACAAGTAGGCAGAGAGGCAGGCAGAGAGGGGGAGAAGCAGGCTCCCCGCAGAGCAGAGAGCCCGATGCGGGGCTCGATCCCAGGACCCTGAGATCATGGCCTGAGCTGAAGGCAGAGGCTTTAACCCTCTGAGCCACCCGGTGCCCCAATTGTGCATAACTTCTAACTCCATATTTTTGCATGCTTTGAATCATGCTGAACCTTTGAATAATAAATAGTTCCTTGATTAACTATAATTGCTCAAGTTGATTTAAAAGTATGTACATGGGGGCACCTGGGTGGCTCAGTGGGTTAAGCCTCTGCCTTCAGCTCAGGTCATGATGTCAGGGTCCTGGGATCGAGCCCCGCATCGGGCTCTCTGCTCTGCGGGGAGCCTGCTTCCCCCCATCTCTGCCTGCCTCTCTGCCTACTTGTGATCTCTGCCAAATAAATTTAAAAAATTATGTACATGGGCTTCTTTGTTACTGCCATTGTAAGATTCTAAAGGTAATGAGAATTTGCTGTGAAGCTTGATCTTCGTATTGATTCATTTGCAATTGGCTTTACTCTAATGTCTAATTGAAAAGAAAACAAGGAAACACCCCACCCATTTTACTTGCTGACTCATCTAACTGCCAAAATGTTTTTCTAAAGCAGTATACATAGAAAATATAGTTTTTACAAATACACGAAGAATTGACTTTTTTCCTTTATTTGTCAACTTTTTCACCTGTAAGAAGACCATCATTTAACCCAGACCACTGTGAATATATACATTTCAGGAGGGGAAAAGCAGCCATTTAGTAAGTTTCTTGGTGGGCTAGATTAAAGAGAAATACGTCTATTTTAGAGAAATATTCTGGGCACCTTTGACAAAATCTATGACATTTTCCACAAAAAGAGTTCAGTGGTCAGGTAAGTTGGAGAAACCCAGCATATTATTCCAGGACATTCACTGCATGTGACTTTGTTAAAGGCCCTAAGGAATTCTAGAATAGAGAAAAAAAAATTTGTTTAAGAGGCTATAACTTGGGGCTTGCTAAGGTTTAGCCTGTAGAATCTAATCTAGGAGTAGAAATGAACATTATCCAGAACTAGCAGGCAGCTTCCTCTTTGAGAATAAGCTCAACGGTGTGTATAATTTCTATATAGGAGCTGGTAGAAGTCTTTCCATTTTGTTTGTCGAGAACACACAGTGATCACTAAAACCAAAGCCACTCGCCATTCCAAACAATGGATGCTTTCTAGAGATCTCTCTACCTGCCCAGTTTGGTTAATACTCACTGCCAGGAGAAGACGATCTCTTTCAATTAAGTCAGCCAGTTTGTAGATTAGCCGCCCTCTCTCCGAAGCATTCATAGTACGCCATGGAGAGCCGATCTGAAAAGCCTTTCTTGCAGCCTTCACTGCTTTGTCAATATCCTCCTGCAAGTCAAAGGGAATTCATTTCAGTAGCCTAAACATGTTAGCAAATGCAGTGGCAATAACCCTATAAATCACTGACAGTCCTCATAAGCAGATGCTGTGTGTTCATTAGCCCGAAATCTAGCACACTGTACGAACTCAACTGTCAGATATGGGAATGACAGACCTGCTGCCTAATCTTTAGAATGACGAATTCCACACATACACAGCTCAGTCTTGATTTCCCTGAATAGCAATATTGTAATATTATAATATTGCTACCATTGGAGCGCTCACCATACATCAAGTCATGTTCAAATTACTTTGTACACATAAACTCATGGAATTCTTTATAATCTTGTGACACAAATATGTTTCCTGTTTTACAGACGAAGAAACTGAAGCAAAGAGAGAGAGGAAATTGGCCCAAGGTCAATAGCTGAAAGTGGCAGAATGGTTTTACATGGAGCAGCTCTGGCTGTAGAGCCTTTGCTCTTCACCGTGATCTACAGCTTTGGTGATGGACCAAGAGTTCCAGGGAGAGCTCAAGATCTACTAAAATGGTGACTGTCTTCTTGGATGGCTGGTGACTCCACAGCCTGTGCCTGCTTTTTGAGAACCTACTGCAGGATGAATGAAAACTGGGTCTTGCTGTTGAAAGGTAAATACTGTAAGTGCACGTTCATTTCTCCTGTGCAGAGAGAAAAGGCATTGAGGAGTGGAACTGGTATACAGAGGATCTGTCTGGATATTACAACCTCTCTTTTCCCAACTGCATACAAAGAGATCTCTTCCATTCCTAACGAGGTACAGAAGTCAGTTTCTTATTATTAAGGTGCTACTTAAAATTACATTAATTCAAATAATCAAGCAGGGTCAAAAAAATCAAGTGATTCCACATTCAGTCTAGCCTCTGGCCTTCACTCCTGCTGCTTCTACTCACACTCTTTTCCCAGAGCTAGGTTGACTCCTCCTATTCTTTCCTAGTCAACCTTAGTTGCATACTTTCCCCTGGCCTCTCCATTCCACAGATCCCTGTTGAGATCTCTTTGGAGCTCCTATAGCATATACCTATTACAAAACTCACCACCTCTTCCATTACTACTTTATGTGTTTTTTCTGCCTCAAATCAGTTGTAAGCATTTTTTTTTTTTTTTGAAAGAGAGAGAGCATGAATGAGCGTGAGGGGTGGGCAGGGCTGGCTGAGGGAAAGGGAGAAAGAAAATCTTAAGTAGGCGCCATGCCCAGCACAGAGCCCCATGAGAGGCTTGATCTCATAACCCTGAGATTGTCGAGGAACTGAGGTGACATCAAGAGTCGGACCTTCATCGACTGAGCCACCCAGGCTCCCCAGTTGCAGATGACTTAAAGGCATAGATTGTTCCAATGTTCTTTGGTGTGTAGGACTGGCCACGACACAGAGCTACATAAATTCCGCAAATCATGGCCACATCTTAGGCCAGTTGGTTGGAAATTTTTGCAGAAGACATAATCTCTTTTGAGAATTGGGGAGAAAATTACATAAAATTTTCTTAAAGTTGCCCACAATTTAGCTGAACCCCATTCAAGAATGACCCCTGCCCCAGTGGGAATCATGAACCTCAAGTTAATATCCCCCACCTTGGAGTATATTTCATTAAAAAGTCTGAAACTTAGAAGTCTGCAAATTAAAAGACAAACTATTTTTACAGTATTTATCACCACACTAAGATGATCTGGGGCCAGCAAGATATTTTAGAAGTGTAATCTACTTTGATTAAGTGATAACATTCACAGAGCCCAAGCAAACATTCTTTCACTATAATACATCATATATTTGTTTATCTCACCACCTAACTTCTGAGAGAATGATGAGTATATACAATAAAATAATGCATTGTTACTTGCATTCCTGAGAAATGTGTATATAGTCATATTGGGGGTATTCAGTTAATCACATTATTTATATTTGGATATTGTTTTATGCCATAAGTTCTAACTTTTCCCAAGTTATACACAGACAGTGCTATTTGGGAAAAAAACCCGCAAGATTCGGAAATTGCCAGTATGATCTATGGATACCACAGGTTATAAAATATATGCTGCTGTGTGTTTAAACAGGTCTGTGTGACACAGCTTTCATCTGGATCCTTCTGCTCAGTGTTCTGCCGTCAGCCTTAGCCAGATACAGTTCATCAGAGCCATCACGGCCTCTCAAAGCGAAGGGAGAAAAATGGCTCCAAGACATCTAACTCTCCCGTACCGGAAAACACATTGAGATAAGGACTTTCTTACAGTTGTGTCCTTTGCACCATAATCCTCCTTTGCTCATAATCTATTTTATCTTGCAGGCACAGAAGTAGAGTAAGGACTGTTAACACATAAATTTGGAACAAAAAAACCCAGGTTTAAAGTCTGGGTCCTCATCTATTCACTCTGTGAGTTTGGAGACATCCACCCACCCCCCATCCGTCCATCTATTCCTCCACCCAAAACTTTGCTAAACACTCTGCTGTAAATCTTGGGATCAGGCTACTAATGATCAAATCGGGAAGACAGGAGATTGTCCTTTTGAAAATTAAATAAGGTAACACTGCAAACACATTTTCTCTGTGACAGACATGACTCAGTGTTCATTAAGGGGTAGCAAGGGCTGTCATAGTTGTGGCAAAACAGGCAAAACCACCTTAAAATAACTCTCAGCAGTTCTAGTATATTTTACTCTTTCCTTTCAGTTTTCTCTACCGTGTATTATTTTAGGCTGCTATTATCTAATCATTGCTCGCCTTCTCAAGCCATTCTCTTCTGTGTTCTCCAGCTGTCTTGCCGATGGCCACCAGGCTAATCTTCCTCATGCAATTTTATGTCACCACTTTCCCTGTCAAATTTTTGCAACTCCCTTTGTCTACAGTCCTCAGGCCAGGCTCTTTCTGATTTTCAAGACCCAACATTTTTGGGCCTCACCTCACCTTTCCAAGCTTGTGTTCACATTTTTTTCCTACTCCGTCTGGCCCAACTGCTTCTCACCTTTGCTCCTGAAATTCTCCTTGCTAAGAATGTTCCACCAGCACAGCTCTCTATTTTCAAAATGCGACATACTCTTTAAGACCAGATATCACAACCTACTTAAACCCTTGCCAGTCTAATCCAGCCTGATGTTAGCTCCCAGGAAGAACTTCCTAAGCTCCAGGCACTCAATGAAGCCTTCCGTAACTCTGCAGTTATTATGATACTTCAACACCACGGACTTTGTTTTCCAGGACGTGAAATCCAGCATGAAATCTCTCAACCAAAATTTGCTCCCACATCTGGCTCCCAAATCCGGTTTTATAGCTCTGTAAGACATCCTGATGGTGATCTTTGCGATGAATATTTATTGGTCTCTGTATTAAAAGCTATAATATTCCTTATTATTCTGGGTCTACAATAGGCAGTTAATAAATATTTAACAATTTAATTACCAACCTTTTAAACTCATCATGTTACATTGATTTTATGGAAGAATGCTCCTGATATAAATAATTTGCTTATATTGACATTCATATCATAAATCATATTTTAACTGATTCTATTACATAAGAAAGCTTTTGCACTAACCATAGTAAGCATAAGGGTTTTTTTTTTAATAGTTATTGTTTAAATTCTACGAGTAGTATTTCTTGGAATTTTACTCCAGGACTAACATCTCCAAGGACATAGTTTTTCAATTCACCGGAAAACAATTTGGCGTATTAACTCAAATTTGCCAGCGCCAGGAACACTTTTCCCTTAGAGGGTTTTAAATGTTCCTTTTTTTTTTTTTTAAGTTTGGATTATGAAATATCAAAAGACCTCTTAAACACAGTTGAGGAAGGACAAACTTCTCTATTGCTCCCAGGCTGCAGGTTTCCATATTAGATCCATTCCAATTTGGAGAAAATAGTCATCAGACCAGTTTTACTTTTACACCTGTCACAAGCACTTACTTTAATGGACATTTATTTTTATCCCCTCCAATTATTTGTTAGGTCATGCTCAGTATTAAAAGCAGTTTTCAGGATTAGTCAATATAGCCTAAAAGAGGCACTGAAGTGAAAAGAAAACAGTTCCCACCCACATCTGTGCTTTGCTTTGTAACCTCCATTCATTCTCGCCCCTCCTCCTTTCTTTATAACACCATTGAAAGGCGGTATATAGCCCATTGTTAGCTCCATTCTACTCATAAATTAAATCCCTAAACCCTCTTGGCTCATTATCTCAAGAGTCAGTTCCAGAATATTAGGTTTACGGTGACTGTGTAATTTACTCGATTTGTACCTTTCACTAAGCAATGTTAGGAGTTCACGTGCATTTGTCGGCAAAATTGTGAGACGAGCAATCATTATTTAAAAGCAAACATCAGTGGATTACTCCAGAAGAGAACGGGATGACAAGAATGTTGAATGTGAAGCAAACAGCTGGTTACCCTGAACAGTTTATACCATAAACAACTGAACTCAAGCGATCTGGTATCTAGCAGCTCGGTTAGCGCTGTGACCCGGTTTGAAGCTTTGCTGGGTGTTAGTGAGTGTTCCTGATCTACATTCACGCAGATAATACTGCTCTGCTCTGGGCGGGAGTAATTACCGACAAGCCCGAAGCAGATAGATGACAGGTGTTTCTAAAGCTTCAGGTCTGCTCCTTAGCTCCCCTCACTGCACTTTGGGAAGAAGGCAAATCCCGCCACCAACGATGCAAGAAAAGTCCTCGGAGACCTTGACAAGGTTGCAGCTGGAACTCCAGGCACAGATTTGTCTTCCTGATGAAACGAAAGCTGTAAGCCAGTGGCAAAGAGAGATGTCCAAAGCACCAGGGCCAAAGCATCAAGAATACTTGTTCCTTGGGTAATTGCCAGCGCAACCATGTCTGCAGTCTTACTCCTGAGCAGCATTTGCATCTCTGGGGAGAAGGAGCGGGCAGCAGTCAGGGGCTCAGACGTAGCTCACCCTGCCCTTCATTGCTTCCCCTCCCCACCCCAGGTTGCCAGAGCCACTCAGCCAACTAGAAGGACATTTGCTGTAACGTGGGGCTGTAACGTAGTGTTGGGTAGATCTCCGGAAGTCTCTGGCAAAGTCATTCCTCTGCTGAATAGAAGAATACATGTTTCTCTTCTTTCTAGGAATGGCCCAAAGCACATAGACTTCTGGGTCTCCTAAGACACGTTGCCAGGGATCATGGGTATTTCTCTGCCTAAGTCTGGTCTTGTAACATTTCACAGGGGTGCACAGAGACTGTTACGGTGCAGGTTCTCACTCCGACTTTCCTACTTATTAAAGTCCATGCCCCTTATGAAATGCAATCATAATTTAATGGTTTAATAACCTCATTCAGTAGTTCTCAAAGTATATTCCCTATCTCCACCCCAATCAGCAACAGCAGCATCCCCCGAGAATTTGTCAGAAATGCAAAATTTCAGGCCCCACCATAGAATTACTGAAACAAACTCTATGGGTGGGTGGGGCCCAGAAACCCGTGTTCCAACAAGCCTTCCAGGGAATTTGTTTGCAGGCAAAACTGTGAGAAACACTGCCTTAGTCAGTAATTTAGTACTAGATTCCTAAGATGAGGGGTGTGAGTGTGTGTGTGTGTGGGGGGGTGGTATATGGAAACTCAGAGCCTAATGGAGGAGTTTTACATATTACTTATGTAATTTCATTTATCCATTACCTGTAGCATGTAAGACACTGAAGTATAATGGTAAAAGGTAATGCGGACCTTTACAAGAAGCCTGGTGTCTCAGACCAACCGATACCCATGCAACACGGGGGTTATTGTCTGGGTAAATATGATGTTCTGTCCTGGCACAGTTGAGAGTAATTCTACCTGGGAAATTTTGGGGGGAGGGGGCTTTAAAGAAGTATAAAACCCTACAATGACTGGGCTTTGTTATATCCCTGGCACTGTTAAAACACTACATCCTTTTTATTTTTTTAAGATTTTATTTCTTCATTTGAGAGAGAGAAAGAGCAAGAGCAGGGGGAGGGACACAGGGAGAGGAAGGAGGAGGCTCCCCACCGAGCAGGAAGCCTGACACACGGCTGGATCCCAGGACCCAGGGATCATGACCAAGGCCAAAGGCAGATGCCTAACCAACTGAGCCACCCAGGTGCCCCAACATCTTTTCTTACTTAACTTTCCCCAAGTTTTTCCTATCTCCCCATTACACAACAAGGAACCAAAGCTCAAAAAGAGGGTCAGTAAAATGTGAAACATTTGTGCTCTTTCTACAGCTAATGATTTGAACTAGGACCCGAGGATCGTACCTTGACCCTGGCAGTCACAGAGGCCCTGAGCAGTGTGCACTATTTGGACCGTGATTCTGGGCACAGAGAAGGTGAAATCCCTATGTTGATGGGGTGGCCTGAGAAGGCCTCTGGCCTTTTCCCCAGAGGCTAGTGAGAAACCAATGAAGAATTAATGCACAGATGAACTCTGGTGTGTACATAAAGTGAAATCTGAAAGCAGGGACCTGTGTTCTCCATTCTATTCTGCATCTACTTCTCAAGCTGTCGACCCCTCTGGTTAAACTCTGAACTCTTGCTCCTTGAGGCGCAGATCATATGTCTTCTGATAATACTGCCACCTGAATCCGGGGGCTTCTCTAAACCTAAATGAGCCCTATAGGTCTATGGCTATCTTAGAATAAATCTACAAGGCTCAATGCCTCCCATTAGGGATCTCATCACATGTGGAGAAGGTAGTGGAAGAATGGGAACTGGGCAGGAACATGGAACTGAACCTCGGGTCACAAATAGTATCATCCTTGGGTCGTGGACTTCATCTTTCAATGGTCTTTTTACGTATCCAAACAACTTATTTTTTAATACCTTATAGGGCAGAGATTTCAAGCTTGATAATATTTGGACAACTAAAGACTGAGAAACACATTCACATTTTAAGGTACGTGCTCAGATGAAAAACAGGAAGGCTTTTATCTCCTCACTTCCCAGGCTATTTAATTATTACACTTTTATAATAATCACAAGGTAAGGCAACCCTGCCGGTCACAGTCTCTGGGGTCAGAAAGACAGCATTTGACTACTTACTTCATTATTATTGTTTTTTTATTTTAAAAATTTCATTATTTATTAGCAATGTTCCATAAAGTCTATTAGTCAACCTGTTCATTCTGCTATTTTGTTATCATTTGTGAAAACAGTTACAAATAGAAGCTTTCCCACTGGGATGCTTGAGGGTTAAATCAACATTTAGAATTAAAAAATAATAATGATATAAGTTGGTTTTTGTTGTAATTGGTATGATGATTAGCTAGAAAACAACAATACCTTCAATTCATGGTTCAATTTCTGTGGTTTTAAGATTCAGTTTTTCAAAGTACCAACTAATGTTCACTCAATGATATTTTTTGCATTTTATTCTATTTTTATTTTTTAAATGTAATTTTATTTTTTCAGTGTTCCAAGATTCATTGTTTACGCACCACACCATTCAATGATTTTTAAGGATATAATGTGGGCAATATATTGTTTCAAACATTCTATCTTGTTTCATACGTTCTATCTTGTTTCATTTCATCTTGCGACTTAAAAAAAGAACAATTTTATATAAGGGATTTCTCTGTTTTATAAATCTATGACTAATCGTATGTAGTCTTTTTATGCAATAAACCCAAATACTGAAGAACAAGTAAGGAGAAGTAGCAAGAAAAAAATCAGCACCCCATCTGGAACCATGGGCTCATCATTAGCACATGGCTGCTGGGCACCCCTGATGCACCAAGAATAATTTCCCAGATGGCCCCAGAAAGGGTATTTTCATGACCTGTTTACTTCAAGTTGTGGTGGGATTCGAAGCTCAGCATGGCGGGAAACAAAGAAAGCTAGCATAAGGGCTGGGAAACCCACCTTATCTCCTTCTTCTACTTCACAGAGTTTCTCCTCGGTTGCAGGATTAAAGACAGGAAATTTCTTGCCACTCACTGAATTATGCCATTCATTGTTTATGAAAATCTGTAGAGAGGGAGAGAAAGGAGGTAAACAAACCTTTAAATAGGCAACAAATTCGAGAAATTCTTTTATAAACTTAGAGCATTATAAAATGCCTACGTGAGGCCAACTTAAAACCTTCACACACCTCTCCCTGACCCTGCAAGGAATTTGTGGCTGTTTGATACATTTTACATAGCATACACACATATTAAAATAAGGTAATACTTTGAAATTACACTGAGGTACGAGGTTATTTCAACCCTGGAAAATATAAACTGGAGAAAACCATCTAGAAAAAGTGCTTTTATCCGAGTTTGAGGCAAGACCAGAGGCTTTGGTGGCTTTAATCTTCATTAATCTTCATTTTTCCCTTTAGATTCTGAACGGCCTCCTGTTGGGCTGCTGGTGATTTGGTTTCATAAGTGACTGTTTCCTGATTCTTTATTTTACTATTTTAAAGGTAGTGTGGAGGATGGTTTTAAAAGAAATTTGCTTAGAAAAAAAAATTGGCTAGTGACATGTTTTTACTGGCTGTTTCCAAGCACAAGAGTTTTATTCTTTTAAAGAGTTATCTAATCATTTATTTGTCCTCAGATTAAACCAGGTACTGGATTTCTTAATGATATCTAAGAGACATGCATCAAAGAGACAGAGGGGTCTAGAAACATGGAATTTCGTTCTGTGTATAAACGAACGGAAATACTTAAACGTGTTAGTATGTCGTTTAAAAAGTCCCGATTTTCAACTTTTGCTGCCTCTAACTGCTCCTTCACTATGCAGCCTACTAGGGCTTTGAGATGTCATTCATTCACCTTTTACTGCAGTAAAAATATTTTACAAAGTCTAGTTAAGAAGTACTGCTTTTGCGGTAAAGAAAATTATGTTTTGTTTCTGGTAAAAGCTAGAATTTCTTCCCCCTCCTGTTATTTCATTATTTCTTGTTTACTCTCCTTTTTCTTACTTATTTTTGAACTATAAATATTATCATAAGTATGCTATTGAACTTTATGTATTACCATTTTCTGTTGGATTTGTTGTTACACTGTGAATTAGTTGATGTAATTATGAATCACAGGTAGTTGATAAGTGAAGGGGGACATCTGCCCTGCATTTTTTTATGTTTATCTTAATTCGGACACCTCCCCTTACTTGATACTTAAAGATAAATTATTAATAGGCCCCCGAGGGACAAAGTATTGAAACACGGCCCCCTTCCCCCACCAAGGTTTAAATTTGTTGCTATACAAAACATCAGTTGGCTATTAAAAGTTCCCCAGTGGCGGCTAGCAAGATTATACATTTTTATCTTAATTACTTTTATTATGCATATTTGAAATAACAAGTCTTTAAATTAACCTGTGAGTTTATACTAACTCAGCTATTCTACTGAATAGTGTCCATAAATATCCAGAGCTAAATATCCAGTCACATTCATAAAATGTGGATTACCCTGTATCCCTAAATGCTTAAGTAGAATTAATTCTATATTCTGTCATTTACATTACTTAGCCTGCTCTCCAAAATATTTCCCTGCTCTGCTAAACTTCCATCACCAAACTTGTCACTTTTTTAAAAAGTCATTATTAAAATGTGTGCCCTATCTCCTAGGCTGTAAGCTTGGTAAGATAAGGTCAAGGACGATGTTTGTCTGGCTTTCTGGTTTATCCTCAGTGTCCAGCACCGTCCCAGCCCTCAAGTGATTTTCAGCTCCGTCATGAATTCTTGAATAAATAACTTAAAACCGAATCAAAGAACCTACAATCCAGTAGCTACCCATGGGTAAGATCTATAATGTTCTGCACATGGACACACTATGATATTTGTGATTTGCTGAAAAAAAAAAGGGAAGGCTAAGCCTTCTTATTTGCCTGTTCACACCAATACAGTTACTCGTGCGTCCAAGCAGCATCAAGCCAGTATTCAGAGGAGTTCACAAAATTATGGTGCTAGCCAGGAATCGACAGGGAGAAGATGGGAGCATGAGTAAATAAAGAGGAGGTGGGGGCAGAGCCGCTGAGATGAGGAGACTAGATGTCCAAGGACACATATGTGGGGGTGTGGGAAAGGATAAAGGGATACAGATGAAAACCGTTCAATTCCTATTGTCCTTCAAGAAAAACGTGTTGGCATCTGAGTTCAACTTGAAGAAAGATAAATTCAGATTAAAATACTGACTTGCTCAATGTCTCTTAGGGTGAATCAGCATTCCAGCTCTCACAAACACATTTTGCAGAATCCTATAATTAGGCTTGAGGCAAGTGTTTTCCTTTATGCGTCTCTAGCCCTTCCTTTTTTATACTTTCTTCCCAAAGGTTGGCTGCGAAATATCTGAATCAACATGTTCCAAACACAGTTCACGGTCATCCCAGCTTTATGCTGCTCTTGACCCCAGACTACAGTTCTATAGTTTGCACATTCTCTCCCTTCCTCTCTCTCTCTCTCTCATACACACACACACACTTTCCCTCTCCTGTTAATGATACACACAATCCCAAGTCATCCTTTGGTATCATGCTCTTCTATACTATCACACTCACACACACACACACCAAAAAACAAAAAACTCCTTGTTCTTCCTCTCCTTAATTGAAATTTAACCCCCACTCCCACCCCCCACTATCATAATCTTCCCAAGCCAACCCAATGCCTATTTTGGCCGCTCCTCAGAACACTTAGGTGGTTCTCCTAAGCATACGGGGCCCCATTATGCTTTTCCAATTTTTATTTTATTTCCTCAGTTCAGCTTCTACTTTGGCCTTATTCGACTGTCTCCAACACCATGTCCTTCTGCTCCATACCTTTATTCATGCTGTTCCTCAGACTGGAGTCTCACTATTTTCTTCTACTCATTCTTGAAGTCTTGCTTCAAGTGTCACCTCCTTGTGAAGATTTCACTAGTCGGTCCAATTGGATTTAACCTTTTATTTTCCCCCCTCTTTCCTGACACAACCTTTTGTATCTTGCTATTAAATTACTTATTATGTTCTTCCAAATAGTAAATACTTGAGACATCCAAAAGATACTGTGGAGAAGTATGAGAGAGTGAGCCCCTGCCCTCAAGGGGCTCATAATCCAAGGAGAGAGTGTATTCACATCAAGATCGGCCTGTAAAGAATTGAAAGTTGTATGTAGGGTAAAAACCAAAGCAGTCCTTTTCATCAGGACACTGCAGAGTGGAACCCACAGAAGGGCAGGCAATGGGCCAGAAGAATGCAGCCTTGAAGGATGGTATTGGATTGATGGAGAGAAAATGAGCAAAGGAAGGGAATGCTCTTGGGATACATAAAACACAGGGAAGAGATGAGCCCCACACAGAGAGTTTATGGAAACAAGTCATAGATAAGTTTTGACGATGGAAAGGAAGCCAGTTCGTGGTGAATCTTGATCCTCAGAGTGGGATGGTTGGACTCTATTCTGGATGTAGTAAGGGTATGACAGGATCGAATGGTTGTTTGAGGAATGTTGATGCGAATGTACCCAACATGGATTTGAAGTAGAGCGACCAGAATCCCGGGAGATTAGCCGGGAGACCATCTTCACATTCCAGGCATGCGTTCGTTCATAAGGCTTGAGAGTGGACGGAGTGAGAGGGCAGTAGAGGCTGCAGTTTACAAAATGTATGCATTCTCCCCTAAACAGAAGCCTTTCAGCATAAGAACAGAACATGGCGTAGTGAGATGACCAAGGTGGTTGTGAGGGCCAAGCGTCGCACCTTCCTTTTCTTCCCTTAGCTGTGGAAAAGTGTTTTGGTAAGAACTACCTTAATGACCTTTTTTTCTGTTTTAATTTTGTGGGCTTTACATTTGACATTTGCCTTTCAGCTAACTGTGTGACCAAACATTTTTGAATAATCATCCTTCCTGTTATATAAAGTGGTTATGTGGAGAAGCGTAGGCTAATGGATGTTTGGCATAATCATTATGAAACCTATTTGAGGCCTGTTGAAATGATCTATCCTGGGAACAACCTCATTTTCCATTTGCTGTTTGTCTTTAGCAACTTTAGGGGGAAAGGGACCATCCCATAGAAGTAAAAAAAAAAAAAATCTTGGGTTCCATTTAACTACTATATGAACTACATTCTACTTATAAGTTTCACAGTCAGGATACTTCTGAATAATATATGTACACTGGACCTCAGCTTAAAGTTCATAATATTGATTGGGAATTATAGATTCCTATGCATGCTCTTAGACATCATGTGCTTCTTATTGGGGGAAACAATCAATGGGAGTGCTGAGGAAACTTAAAAATTGATTTTTTACTCTTTAAATTTTAGATATGCCAGCTTTAAGGGACACATCATGATCTTTGATTTAAAAAGAAAAAAAAAAAGGCAGTTTCCTGACTGTAGTTTAATGTCCAAGAATAAGTCATAGTTTTGGGGGGGGGGGAACCTTTCCAGAATAAAAATGATTATGTCTTTATGTGATTGGCATAAAGCCACAATTCTAAATAAATAAGGCTTTTCCTCAAAATATTTCTGGCTTGGATCAAGCTGAATTTAACTAATAGGCAAAATAAAACCTATTAGCTTTGCTTGTTGGTAAAAGATTTTGCAACCTGTTGGCTTAAAGGAGAGAGAGCCCGTGACTCCCTCCTGTAGATACTCAGGGTGCCCTAAATTCACATCATCTCTTTGGGGCTGCAACAGGGCCAGTGGCTCTAGCTCATATAAGGGAAACTGGTGCTTTCTTGGTGGCAGAGAGATTTTTTAACAGATCACATTTTCAGTGCATGGAGGATTTGTTTTAATATATGCCAAGGGAGAGGAAGGTGACAGAATTCCCCATATTATGTCTCCTGTGTGAATTTTCAGACCTGAGATCCTGGGTCACAGCATGTGGAGTGATGGGTATTGTTGTAAATGGACAAGAAGGGATGTGTGCTGTAAACATGTAAAACTTTTCTCAGCATCAGGCACTTAAAAGAGTACCAAAGACTTTGGGGGAGGGGGTTAGAGAACAAGATGGGGGATGAATAATGAGAGGCTGAACTAAAGTCAGGGAGCGGTGTTAAACGTTTAAAAGAATCAAAGCTAGATCTCTGGCAACTTTGTTCATCCCAAACCCTGAGGCAGTAAACCAAAATGTTGAGACCGAAAGTAAAAAAAAAAAATCTAAAAGGAAATTAAGGAGGAAATAACAGATGGGAAGAAAATATTTAACTCGACCCAAAGGAATGAAAACAAAATGAGAGTGACCAAAGCAAAAGTGGGAGAAATAAAATTTTCCTTTCATTTCTGTTTTATATTATAGTTTGATTTCAGTAACATGAATGTATACTCTTTTTTCCTTATTGTTCAGAAAACCCTCAGCTCTTTCAACTAGGGAAAATAAAGATGCTAAGGCATGTCTGTTTTGAGCCACATCTTCACTATATCCCACCCATGACAAAAATACTTGTCAAGGATCTCTTATGTCATGCGTGCTCTGTATCAAAGAGGCAAGATGTAGATGCCCCAGAAAGTTCTGCATATTTAGTGGCAAATAGCACAATTCAGTTATTTGTTGTTTGTATTATTTCAATTTCTTATTAGGTATCAGGAAAACAGTGGAAATAGTCACATGATGGGACCTGGGTGAGGAGTGGGTAGTTGTTCAGGCAAAGTTTTGCAATCTGTGATATTTGTCCAGATTCCTAGGAAGCAAATTTCCATGAACAATGTCAACATTACAACAAAGTCAGTAGGTACAGATATGATGATATGTAATCAAAACTCAAATATGAAAAACACCACATCCCTTGCAAACAATGGTTGTGGGAGGTTTGGATACACACATGCACTCAAAACATAACCGTGTTCTGGAATCTGCGTTCACACAAACATCTACTTCTCTGATTTGTCAATTAGTAGTGGTTTTAATTACGAAGCTACTATTGCTCCTGTTCTTTTGAACATGGCTCTATGCTGCTACTTAAATCTGGTAAATGTATAAGGTATTTGGCCACAATGATACTAGTCATGAAAACTGAAACCACCACCAGCACTGCCACCCCAAGCCAGGTAATTGCTATTCTGAGACCAGTGTATCACCATTTATCAATCTCTGCACTCCCATGAGGTTTCTTCTATGCAGATGTGTACTACATCATTCTACAGATTACACATGCCATTTCAGAAGCATTACCTTAACATTTTGGTTCAGTTCCTCTTCAAAGGAGTTGTTTCCCATAAACCCTAAGAGTTTTTCCACCCAGCCCTCTCATTCTGGCAGGCAGTTAATGACGAATTCAGTAGGTGAAGTCCAGTGTAGAGAAATCATGTGAACGCTTGGAGTAGTGAGACTCCTGATGAAATTGAGCTAATAGGATCTCTAGAGCATGGGTTATTTACTTTAGGATTGCTATTGATTAGGTTCCTTGAGGCAGGCAGGTGCCAGAGAACAAAAGAATCTGCCAATACACCAGTCCTTGGAGATGAGCTAAAACACTGCATTTGTAGTGAAGGGTTACCTCTCAGGAAAAAATTCAGTGGTTGGTCCCACCATGGGTTTGCGGCCACCATCTGGTTCCTGTTGGACTCAGGCATTCTCCAAAGGGGAAGGTAAGTGAATCTGACCTGGCTGGATGAGAAAAGGAGGAAGTCTGGTCCCTAAGCAACTAGATAGTGGTCATTGCCCATGAAAATGTGAGGTTTGCCCTAAACTACTGGACCTTTGCTGCTGGTCAACAGACCACCCTTGGAGTGGCATCAGCAGAATCTGGAAGCCTGTTAGACATGCAGAATCTGGTACTTCACCTCAGGCCAAGAGAATCAGAATTTGCATTTCAAACAGAACCCTTCCTGATTCACGTGCATGTTCAAATTTGGAAAGTGCTTCTCTAGAGTATCTTCTCTCTTGTTGGACCATCTCTCTGGGGATCTAGTGCCCAGATCATACCTCTTTTCTCATCATCCAAATTTTGACTCTCTCAATCAGAGTAAGAGATGAATGATACAAAGGAAGCAAAAGGAATGAAATCACTTGTTACAGACAATCCAGTAGGATTCGACTACTACCACCGTGTTTAGTACGCGCCTCCTAAGGGCTGTGGGACCTGGAGAAAATCACCTAACATCTCTGAACTCAGGTTCCTCAGCTTTAAAATGGGACACTACTAACATGTTCTAACTCTCTTCCAGTGGCTCATTATGAGCCTCAGATGAGATCAGTAGATGAAAGCAGTTTTAAACTACGGCAGGCGTTGCAAGTATTCATTCCAGTACATTGGGAGTAGAATAATTTGAGAACTGTAGGAGTCCTCTTGGGCAGGAGAGGGTTAAAAAGAGCCTGCACCAAGAGCCTAATAAGCACTGGGCGTTTTCCACAAATTACTTCACTTAATTCTCAGGCCACTTTCCCAGGTAGTTGTTATTATTCCCAATTTACAGACAGGGGAACTGAAACTCAAGGAGATTAGAAGCTTGGCCAAGGTCGTAGCATTAAATAAGTAGAAGAGCTGGAACTGTCTTGTTAAGCCACCGTACCTCCCAGACGTCCAGCTCTTTGTCCATCTGCTTCCAAATCAAAAGCAAACAAAGTATTACTTCAGTCAGAAGGGAGTTAAAAACGTTTCCCGAATGAAAGCAGTGCCTTGGCACAGCCGGCTTGGTTTTGGGCGTGAGTCCTGCCTTGTTTGAAGCACCCCTTGGTGTGGTTTCCCTCCTTCGAAATCCACCAGCAAGTCTGGCCACAGCCTCTATCTCCAGCCTCCGCTGGTCTGTCCTTCGCCTCCCTCGCTTTACGACAGCTGGGGCAACTTTACGACAGCCGGGGCAACTTTACGACACTCGACACTCGTGGCAGCCCTTTGGATAATTCTGTGAACACAGCAGGCTCTTGCCTGCAAACATTTTTGCATGTGCCGTTACCTTGGATATTTGTCTCCCCGCCCCTTCTCAGCTCTCCAGGGTCACTTTGTGCTCTGCATCCTTCAGGCTCCCCTTAAATGTCCCTTTCTTAAAGAAACCTTCCCTAAAGGCTCATGGAAAGAAAGCTCTTCCCCCTCATTTCTCAGCTTTCAGTTGTCCTCTCTTTAGCATTTATCATAATTTATGAATCAGGTATGCACATACTTGCTTGTTTTCTTCACCTTCCAGGGACATAAGCTCCCTAAACCCTATTAGCCTTCTTCTACCATAAGACCAAGCACAGCGTGGTTATTCAGTGACTTGTTAACTATATGGAAGGAAAAACAGGAGATGGGAGTGAAGAGAATGGGGTAGTGGGAAATGTACGTGGCCTGAATTTGTTTGCTGTAAGAATCTAAAATGGCGATAATGGTGCCTAGTGCACAGTATGCCATGATTCATCATTTTTCCCTATCAAAAAGATATCTTTAACAGCAATGTAGTAAACAACCTTATCAGAAATCCAGGAAAGGAATCTCTTACTCCAACCAAAAGTTACTCTGTAGGAATTGAGAAAACATAGTTCCCATAGAAATGGCACACCTATTTCCAAATCCTCTACACTGCTGCCTCTCCCAGCCCAAACCCCACCTTTTCAATCAAACCAGAATGTCTGTTTGCTTCCAGCCTTTCATTGTTCTCCTCTTTTTCTAAGTTGGCCACCAACTTCCTCCTGTTGGCCTGGGAACAGTTGAGTGGCAGCTGAAAAGCCTCATGGTCATGTCCCCTCCAGGAATCAGGAATGGACAAATGAGAGAATAAAGAAGGACAGAATAAGATTCCAGGAAGTCCATGTCCCCCATGTAACAGCATTGATCATAGACAAGCCACTTGGTGTGAGAGTTCAGACTGCCCCCATTCGAAGTCTAGTTTTGTCACTTTCTAGCTGTAAGATTTAAGGCAAGTTACTTAGCCACTCTGGTTCCTCAGTCTCCTCATCTATAAAACAGGAGGAGGAAACTCCTCATAGGGTTATCATGAGAAGTAAATAGAGTCATTGCAAATAACTTAAGCAGTCATTGCTAAAGAGGAAACACAATGAATTTTAGCTATAATTATTTCCTGAGTGTATGGGCCTGAGTCTGTCAGTTTATGAAATGTCATTAGCATATGAAAATCTTTTCTAGTAGGAACATCTTATTGTTCAATGAGTTGAGTTTAGGAATTAAGTTAAATATGTTGGGGGTTTTAATCCTGAGAAAGCTTGTCTTCTTGAATTTTCTGTTTTTCTTTTTTTTATTAAGGTAAAAACCAAAACAAACCAAACCAAAACAAAACAAAACAAAAAACAGTTGTAAAGGGAGAATGGAAAACAAAGTTGCCGAATCCTTTAAGATAAAATTTTTGATCCCTGAAATCCTGGATAAACTCTCAGAACTTCACACCAATGAAATCCTTGTCAGGTGGGGCACGACTTGTGCAAGAAAGAATGGCAGGAAAACTAGAAGAAAAGAACGAGATGAGAGGAACACTCATGAGGACATAGGTCTTGGAAAGAGGATTAAAAGAGGATTCTGGAAAATTGGAAAGAATTCAGAAAAATAAATAGGACCAGGGCAGCCAATGTTAATCAACCACTTCCCATGTGCCAGGCACAATTTCAAATGGTTTATATGCATTAAACTCATTTAATGCTTTCCTCCACCTTAGGAAATTAGGACCTTTATTATTCCCATTTTATACATAAGGAAACCAAGGCAGAGAAAGGTAATATAGTTTGCCCAGTGATCACATAAGTTTTGAAGAAGCTCTTCATTTAAAGGCTCAGTAAAATGGATGAGCTGGCAGATGCGGGATTCATTTAGAGCTGGGAATGGGGAAAAACAAGCCTAGAAATTGGATCCAAGTTTATGTGGATTTATAATGATGTTATTGAGGTTTTAAATCCTAAAAACGTTTGTATCATTTTAGAAACTATTTCTTAACCTTAATCTCTGTTTTATCCACCCAACGACAATAAAAACATAATCAGACTGTACTAGAGAATAAGTCATAAAAGATATGCAACAATGACTTCTTTTGTTTGGGTGAAAAGCAGTGTCAAATTTGAGAGCATGTAGTTCTACCACAGCCATAGTAATTTTTTGTTATCAACTCTGCTTGGCTCTTCCCTCCTCCTTGCCCCAAAGACCAATATATTTCTAGTGGTAATAACGAAGGACATTAACATAGGAAGAGAAAAATAATACGGAGTTTAGGGGCCGGCCATAGAAGAGAATTCCACAGACACTATAAAATCCTTGCTTACTTGGTTTGCAACCAGGAAACTTAGTGAATAACTGTCATTTTTCCAACCCCTTTTGCAAGTGCAAACCCAATACAATTCTTCAGTGGGGCATGGTAAAAAGCAAATGCAAAGGCATTTGAAAAAGCTCACCCATTTAGATTTAATTACATACATAACTGGTGTCCTCCCAAGTGTGAAAACGCTGTAACCAATAAATCAGACAATAAAATGCTATCTGAGCAGAACAGATTTATAGAGATTCACTCACTTGCATTGGGTGTTTCTACCCCGAAAGTTCCTAAACGCAAAAGCAAATGGCTGCTTTTTGAATCGTGCCTTCTTTTCAACACTTAGGTCCATCATTTTCCTTAGAGGGGTGTTCTTGTCTAATGGCTTAAAGTCAACAGCAGATTCCAATCTTGAAAACATCTCTCTGTGTTAAAGGATCACTAGATCTGTGTTTGTATGCTAGATTTTCAGGACCATCTCATTTGTTCATTACTGTTTCTTTCATGCTCAGTTTATAGCTACCAAATGAAGCATAATTTAGTAGAGAGAATACTTCACTTTAGAGCTTCCTCAAGATACACGTAGAAGACTACAAACTTCTGCAAAGCCAAATTTTTTAAAATATGACATTCCGACTACCACAATATCTTTCCAAGTAGTATCACAGAAAAAAAGAAAAGACTCTGTAGTAATAGTAATGAGATAATTTTCAGTCTTTGCCAATGATTTTGACGTTTATGAAATACATTCTTAAATGTGCCTGCTTTAGATTGAAATTTCTTGTGAATGACCAATTTGGAGGAAGAAAGTTGGGAAGACAGGAGTCTTGTCATCTTTTCAGGCAAACCTTTGCCAAGGGCAAATTGTTGGAGGGTATGGACTCATCACATTTTCCATGTTCTCATTTGGAGTAAAATTAAGTGAAAAAAAAAAAGCTTTCCTTTTTAATAAAACCTCATAAAGATAATACCTTACTACACTTTATAGCTGCTGACCAACCATGTTAAAGGCACAATCTGATCTCTGCAGACACTTTCCTAAGGAAAAGAATCAGTCAGCTGAGCAACTTCCTCATTTGTTGTGCTTATGAAAATGAAAATATAACTGACCTTAGGATTTCAAAACCATCCATGGTTACAAGTAAGGGAGTAAATAAATACTAGCGGGGCTTTCACTTTATCATGAAATTATATTGCTCTTGATTTTTCATTGGCTAATTCAGAAGGCAAAATGGCTCTTCCTGAGATGGAAGGGTTCCTTTCTTACCTTGCTTTCTGCAGTGTACCATAAAACCAATTTTAAGTGATTTTGTTCAGATTGGTTTGTTTGCTTGTTTTATCTCTTTTCCTGGGAGTTCTAGACTCTGACAGGAAAGCAGGCATATAACAATGTGAAACAAAAGTTCAGGGATACTTTCGAACAGCTCACTTAGGATTCATTTCCTCGTTCTCCCTAGCTTGTGGATTTTTTAAGTCTGGATCTGGCTCCTGCTCTTGTTTCTCTAAATATTTATCAGTTAACAATTATGCATCTGCTCCAATGGCAACAAACTTGGCTGAAGAGAGAAGTAAGAATGCTTTCTTTGCCCCAAATAGGCTAAACAATGCAGGTCCATTTGGAGTTTTTGAAACAGGAGCTTTCGTCAAATTATCAGAGGTATGTCCTTCGATTTTGACACTCACTAAACATATAGAAAAGCCATGTTACTTCAGCATGGGGTTTCTCCTTTTCTTAAAAAAAAAAAATCATTTCCTATTTGTTTGGCTCTTTCCAATAAGCTTCTCTAGTAAGTACTTGCCTCTCTTATCATATATGCTGAGCAATGATGAAGTTAATAGAACTGCATAGAAAAGTCCACTGAACCCGGGGCAAGAACCCTTCACACAGAAGAGAATTCCTTTCACTTAGACATATTTTAAGAAATAAACTTAGGAAACATTGCCTGATACGATTTAGAAATCATTATTTGATCAAGACACTAAGCCCAAACCTGCATTTTGCAAGCCTTTTATTTTTGTATTTGCAAAGGGCTCGTTGCCCAAGTTTACTCACATTGACCTTTTATGCTTTCAGCACATGTCGTTTTTATAAACCTGAGAGGCAAAGCAGCAAATATAAATTGTACTAACCTTCGTATATTTATATGTCAAATTGGTGAGTGGGACAGGTAAGTCTGGCATGCCTGAGGACGACATTTCTGGTTCAGCTCCTGGAACACAGGTGACAGGCTCAGCGATTTGGTTCTGATAGAGCACTTGGCTTTATTTGTTCCTTTTTATCTGCACAGGCTAAGGTCTATTTGCATACCGGACTATGATTGGATGAACCAACTGAGAGCGAAAAGAAAACGACACTACTTACTTGTAACACCTAGGGCAGGAAGCCCTTGACTTTAAACTTAAATCCTTAAGAAACCCACTCTCCGGCGTTTAAACTGCAGCTGGAGACAGGGCACTATTTGCGGACGAATTAATTTACAAAGCCGAAACCTGCGATAAGGATATGCAGGGCAGCTGCTCTGGCCACTAAGGCCAGTTATGATTTTTTGGCTTTTCAGGCTTTTTATGCTGCTGTGAAACTTTCCTTGCTCTGACAGACTTGGACTCAGAGAATTTGAGGATTGAAAAAAAGAGTCTCAAAGGGCACTTGTTCTCAGCGGACGCTAGTGAGGAGAGGTCCCTAGCCAGGTGTCTTCAGGACAATGCTGTCAGCGAATCAGCCCAGGTCCCAGAAAAGCGAAGTGGGAAGAGAGTCCTTCTGGATAGACCCAAGTCAGCTTTACAAGATCCGACCAGTCGGGTGTATTATCAGTGGGTAAGCAGACCCACTGTGATTTCACAGGCTCTACATGGTCATTATGTTACATGGGGGAATAGAAAAGTCAGCAGGATTTTTACAGATCTTGGAGTCCACTTTCACACACAGTCACCACAACAGCAAGATGGCAATATCGTCTGTTAAAACCATCTAAAACGAAACCAACCTAAGGTTTGGGAAGCTGGCTATATTTATCAATGACTGATACAGGCAATTGTGCAAAAAGATTTAAACAGGACTCTAAGGAATTCAATTTCTTAAAAATGAGTGTTTCAAGCTGGGATTGTTAAAAAAAAGAATGCTTAACTGTACTCCTCCCATGTTAAACATAAAACTTTATTGTATTGAAGCTGAACCAAAAGTTACAATAGGAACATGATAGAAAACTGTGGATACTCTTACTTCTGATTACTGAGAGTTAAGAACCACAATTATTTTCTCCCCCAGGGAAAATTGCCAGCTCCCCCCAATATGGGATTTAGGTAGGGAAATGAAGGTTCAGTGAATAGTTGTTCCAAATCAGACAGTTTTTTTGGTCAGTTTTCCATTCTTACTTGGTTCCCCATTCTACAGATAAAGAGACAGCAAGTCGCTTGCTTAAGATCACAGATCTAACAAGTGCAAAACCAGAATTTCATTTCCCAGGCGGGTTCTCTAAGTGACTAGTTGCCCTCACGGACACTTATGGTTATTAGCCCTTTCATTCATCTAAGAGTAGGGTCGGCAAACTTTGTTAAAGAGAAAATATTTTCTAGGCCAGATGGTTTCTGTTGTAACTTATTTGACTCTACATGAACAAAACGATAGACAATGGATACATTAAAGGGTATAGGTGCTTTCCAATAATATTTAATTTACAAAAACAGGAGGCAGCCCAGATCTGGCTCATGGGCCAGCCCCCAATTTCTAAGCCAACCATCTCCAAGGACCGTGCCTCCCCTGCACCTCCTGCTTGAAGGCCAGGTAGAAACTTCTGTGTTCTTTCAACATTCTGCTCTCTTTCTCCATTCCTCCTTCTTTCTCTTGCTCTCCATTCCTTTCTTTTGGGAAAATCGAATTGTTTTGCCTTTTAGAAATGTGTTTTGAGTTAAATGCACAATTACACAACAGCTGTTATGTAACTTGCAGAGTGGCGCTCTGGCTGTGCCCGGACAGCTGGGTTTTGCTGCTGTCTCCCTCTTCCAGCTTCGCAGTTGTCGGTGGATCCAAACACTGGTCCATTTCATGTCCCGACAGTGAAACCGCGAAGCCTTCTGACACTCTCGGTGTGTTGCCTCACTACCTGCATGCTCTCATCCTTGACTCCGTTGCTCTGAATAATGAATTACCTAAGAACATTTCCCTTTACACCAGACATGACCAAAGGTAGGTAAAAGGAACGGCTTGGGAAACAGGTTACCATCCCTGTCCATTTAATTTCAACAAATATTTACCAAGTAGCTTTTTTTTTTTTTTAAAGATTTTATTTATTTATTTGACAAATCACAAGCAGGCAGAGAGGCAGGCAGAGAGAGAGAGGAGGAAGCAGACTCCCTGCTGAACAGAGAGCCCCATGCGGGGCTCAATCCCAGGACCCCGGGATCAGGGCCCGAGCCGAAGGCAGAGGCCTTAACCCACTGAGCCACCCAGGCGCCCCTACCAAGTAGCTTTTTAAGAGCAAAACACAGTGATTAGAATCAGGAATTCTACCACCTTAATCTTCCTTGAAGGGCAGGTTTTTGTTTTGTTTTATTTTTTATTTTTATTTTTTTTTCTGCCCAGAAACCACAGGGCCTGAGGTCTTTGTTTTTGAAGTCAGTGGTCATCCCGTCCCTAAAGCTTGTCTTGTGGAATAGTGTGTTTCCAGAAACAGTGGCATGGAGGGAAGGCTTTACCTGACCACTTTATCCCTCGCACACCTCACATGACTTTGGTGAAAGCACAGGGCCAAAAGAGATCCACATCAAGACTGAGCCCAGGGCTGGGCATTTTTACTGTATTTTTGTATGTATGGACTTGAATTTGGGAGTGATAGACAAAAGATGTTTGATCTTCCAATCCTCCTTACCGGCAAGCTAAATTACACATGCACACACATGGGGGCAGAGCAGTGGGAGAGAAAGAGAAGCATAATTGATTCTTCTCTTGCATCTAACTTCTTCCAGCCCTTTCTGGAAAGCTGTCATGATGCCAAGGAACACACAAACCATGACTTCAACCATTGCTGAAACCACTATCTCCTTTTAAAAGGAATCTCTCTCTGGAGTTCCATGCAAGGCTCAGTCGCTGAAAAGATAATGGAGCCGATCCCATCCATTTCTATTTCTACTGAAATAGAAGCCACTCAAATTTGTTAAAACAAGCGTAATTATATGGTGAAATAAAAAGAGCTTCTTTTTACATTTCCTGATCTCAAAATCCAGGATCACTTTGTTGGAACTAAATTTCTTTTGCTCAGCGATGTCCCTTTCCCATCTCTTCAGTGTTGCCTTAAGCATGGCTGGGTGAGTCTGCCGGTTGGTTAAGCCAGAGATGGAAAGATCCCTTTGCCTTTGATCACTGCAATTTCTGCAGACACCGCATTATTCTTAGGTGCATTTGGGCTTCAGCAATTTGGAAAAAGCTGGTCTTGCCTGGGGGACAGCATCTGTCCTTGGTTGGCATGTTGGCGTTAACCATGGAGGTAGAAGGCGGCCTGGGAGCACCTGATCATATGTGTTGTGGGCTGATTTCTGCTCATCCGCCATTCTTCTCCAATTAGCATTATCTCCTCACTCCTGATTTCTCCTGCTAGTCACGTACCCTATTGTTGTTTCCTCTTCATTTTGTGTTACTAACGGTAGGGCAGATGCCCCTCTTCTCTGATATCAGTTAGTAAAGCCACTAAAACAATCAGTAGACAAAGGCCTCCATAAGATCATGATTTTAATTGAAATAGGTCTTTACTAAACTTTACGGGGCTGAAGACATTTCTTAGCACTGGGTCAGCTGCCAGAGTTTGGAATAAACTTACACAGCATTCACAGTGTGATTGTTTCCTCAAAGTGGAGAGAGAAATTCAGGACACTAACGGCACTTTTTAGGCAATCTGAATGTAGGCGACTTTGAGAGTTTTAGGACATTTCCTGTATTGTTTTACGGTCGTCTTGGGCACAGATCATAGAATAATGTGTTTAACCACTGGGAAGGTTGGGTGTTTGCTTAGCACTCAACTTTATACATAGTTTTTGTAGATACAACCCTTCTTCTCCTCCTGATAAATGTGCAATTTACATAACATTTAATCCAATCCTGTAGTTGAAAGACTAGATTCACGTGAGTGATTAGGTTTCGGAATAGAGATTCCGTGAACGGTAAGCAGGGGAGGCTGTGTCCTTAACGGAGCGAACACAGGAGTGGTCAGGGTTGTGTTCTTGCTTTTTACTTTTTAAACATTTTTGAAAAATACTTTCAAATCAAATATGCCATACAGAAAAAAACTACAAAAATTGGAAGCGTACATCTCAATAAATAATCATAAAAGGAACAAAAGAAAATCACCACCACTCGGGTCAGAATAGGACAATATCGGCACCCCCAAAGACCACGTTGTAGCTCCTTCCCACCCTTATCCTCTTTTTCCTCACCCTAAATTGGGATATCACCCATATCCTAACTTCTAATGCCCTACATTCTTTTTAAACCCTGATTTTTGAACTTGATGCAAGCAAATCATACAGACAGAATAATTTTAAAGGAAATCCAAAGGTGCAAGTGAATCTGACCGGTGAGTTAAATTGTGATCGCAGGTGAAAAAAGTTTCTCAGAGAGTGCTCTCACCTAAATATAGCCCCAATAAACATAATTAAGAATTGTGAAATATACAGCAATAGGTTGGCATTTCTATGGGAAGAAGGGCATTTTTTTCATGCTAGTCGCAGTACTTGTTAAAGTCCAGAGAAATGGCTCTTTTCCTACAGTTTTGGTCAGAGCTCAATAGCATTTACGCATTATATCAAAATTAAAAAAAAAAAAGTTTGAACCCATGGGGCATCTGGGTGGCTCAGAGGGTTAAGCCTCTGCCTTCAGCTCAGGTCATGGTCTCAGGGTCCTGGGACCCGCATTGGGCTCTCTGCTCGCCAGGGAGCCTGCTTCCCCCTCTCTCTCTGCCTGCTGCTCTGCCTACTGTGATCTCTCTCTCTGTCAAATAAATAAATAAAATCTTTTTTTAAAAAATGTTCAAACCCTTGTTTTAGTTGTTCTACTTCTAGAAATTCATTTTAAGGAACCAACCAAAAATATATGTAAGTTATGAACAAGTTATATTATTTATAAAATAGAAAAATACCAAATGGTTAGGTAGTTTGTGCTTAGCAAAATACACAGATAATAAACAAATAATTGAGGAAGGACCTGTTAAACTTTTGAAATATATTATAATTTAATTTTTTTAAAAAGCAGGTTGTTAAAGCTGTGGATTGTGTAGGGGTGCTAAGAAATTATACTTCACCCTTTGGATTTGGCCAAAATCTGCAATATACCTTTGACCTTGGCCTCAGCATTTGGAAAGCTGAATAACTGAATTTCAATTCCAGTGTCATTCCTGGCATGCTGAAATTATGCAGGATCACACGATTCCCTTAGTTATGGTTTTATATAATTTTCCCTTTGAATAGTAGCTCTCAAAGTTATCCTTAGAATCTGTGAATTTGACCTCATATGATAAAGGCAAATTTGCAGATGTGATTAAGGATCCTGAGATGAGAAATTATCCTGGATTATCGCGGCAGGCACTAAATGCCATCACAAATGTCCCTTGAAGCGGAGAGCAAGGGAGAGTTGACCACACAAGGAGAAGGCAATGTGATCACTGAAGCTGCCAGCTTTGATGATGGAGGAAGGGACCAGAAGCCAAGGAACACAAGCAACACACCTCCAGAAGCTGGAGGATGCGAGGAGCCTCTTCCCATAGAGCCTCTGGGAGGAACAGACCCTTTGATATTGGCCAGTGAAAATGATTTCAGACCTCCGAACTTTGCAATTGGGAAAAATAAATATGTGTTGCTCTTAGACCCCCGAGTTTGCGGACACTTGTTAATTTGTTAGAACAACCCCGGCAACCAAATACACAGATCAGTGAAAGCAGGACTGCCGAAAAAGCAGCTGCTGTCATTGATCACAACTCTGCACCTTACCCTGGTTTATTGCTTGTATCGAAATATTCACGTTCAAGTAAAGGAAAGCCTCCCATTTGTACCGTGGAGTAGGGGCTTCTCAGGTGCTCAACCTCCTAAATATCTTTCACTTTCAGTTGTTGTATAAGTGGATATGTATTCAATTGCAAAAGTAAAATGCGACAGATGATGTTTGTGAGAACTGGTAATCTTTTTCAGTAATCCTTTCATTGGGGCAAGTGCATTTGCTTGCTTGGATCTGTTCCCATGTTTTAAAGTTGCGTGTATGTACCCAGATCTAGAACCACGATCCAAACTCATTTTCCAGGCCCTGGTTATACATGCCAGATGCCTGCTGGGTACCTGAGCTACGTGTCACATTGTCATTTAACTGGGTTTTCAAACTCAAGAGCCTGCGTATTTGTTTCACGTGGACTCATGCAGCGTATAACAACAACGACAAGAACAACAATAACAAAAATTTGCCTTTTTTTCTTGTTTGAAGAAATACTTTGTATTTTTATTGGTTAACCTAAACTTCTTAACACACTCATAACACTCTCATAAGCATGTGTAACTTTAATCCCCAGCTCACACAAAATTTCTCTATTCCTGTTCTACATGCTGTATGTCTGTTATAAATTTTTTCCCCACCATCCCAAAGGAATCACAATTATATAGTTATTACCCTTTCAATGAATTTCTATTTTACTTTATCCATTTATTTAAAAAGTTCTCTGGCCAGTGCTTCAGGGGCGCCTGGGTGGCACAGTGGGTTAAGTGTCAGACTCTTGGTTTTGGCTCCGATCATGATCTCAGGGTTGTGAGATCGAGCCCAATGTGGGGCTCCACACTCAGCATGGAGTCTGCTTAAGACTTTCTCTCCATCTCCCTCTGTACCTCCCACCCCCATGCTCTCTCTCTCTCTCTAAAATAAACAAACAATACAAATAAATAAATAAATCTTTAAAAAACATTAAAAAGTAAAAATATCTCTGGGCATTCATTATTCTTTTGCCTCAACCCTTTCTTCTGTGATAATTTCCTTCTTTGAGAGTCTGTCAAATGCTCCCATTGTTATCTTATCAGGAGACTGTCAATGTTATCAGTGTTTCAAAGAACTTTTGGCTCTGCTGATCTGTACTGTTTATTTGTTTGATTAATTTCTGCTCATAACCTCAATGTTTCTTCCATTCTCCTTCCTCAGAAGTTTTAACTTCTGGATACTTAGATCATTTGTTTTTCAGCCCTTTTCCCTTTAAATATCCAAATTTCTCTCTCTGCATGTTTTTAGCAACATCCAGAAGATTCGAAATAGCATTTTCGTTTTTGGTCAATTAAAGGTACTTCCAAATTTTCAAGGTGATGTCTTCCCTGACTCATGATTTATTTTGAGGTACATTTTTTAGTTTCTCTATTGGTTGGTAATAAACAACCTCCGAATCATGGCAGCTTATGTTAGTACAGCTACACATATATACATGTGCTTATAAACGTAGCATCACTTTGTCTTCCTAGGGAATCAAACTTTTTTCTTTTTTAAATCATGATGGGCTCTCCATTTTCCTCTATGCTTTTTGCCTTGGAGTTTCCTTTATAAATTATCCCTACAAGAGCTTTTTCTTTGGTTGGGGTTTGCATAATACGCTTCCCCCATCTTCTGCATCTGTGTTGCATATAGTTCTCTAATTTCTTTCTGTTTGTTTCTTGTATCTTGTTTTTTTTTTTCTAATTTATTTTTTAAATTTTTTTAAAAAGATTTTATCCATTTATTTGACAGAGAGAGATCACAAGTAGGCAGAGAGGCAGGCAGAGAGAGGGGGAAGCAGGCTCCCCGCTGAGCAGAGAGCCTGATGTGGGGCTTGATACCAGGATCCTGAGATCATGACCTAAGCCGAAGGCAGCGGCTTAATCCACTGAGCCACCCAGGCGCCCCTTTTTTTTTTAATTTTTAAAAATACTTTATTTATTTGAGTGGGAGAGAGCAAGCATGAGTGGTGGGGGCAGAGGGAGAAGCGGCATCCCTGCTGAGCAGGGAGCCCTACACGGGCTCAACCCTAGGACCCTGGGACCATGACCTGAGCCAAAGGCAGACGCTTAACCGACTGAGCCACCCAGGCACCCCTGTTGCAAATGGCTCTTTAAATGGCCCATAGTTGGGTTTTATGTACTTATGCAATCTTACAAACAGTCTCTTTTAATTGGATCATTTCCTTTATTGACATGTAACATAATGTACTGATGAATTTATGTTTAAAAATTCTCCCATCTTACCAAAAACAAACAAAAATTCAACCATCTTACTAAATACTTCGATCTTATCTACTCTATGTTCTTCTCTCCTGACTTCTTTTTTAAAACTGATTTTAAATTATTAACTTAAGATGTTAGCATTAAAATTAAACTAAATTTTAACTTTATTGCTTTAAATTTCTTTTTAAAGATTTTTATTTTATTTATTCAAGAGAGATAGCAATAGTGACAGAGGGCACAAGCTGGGAGGAGGGGAGAAGCAGGCTCTCCACTGAGCGGGAACCCAGATGTAGGGCTCAATACCAGGACCCTGGGATCATGACCTGAGCCAAAGGCAGATGCTCAACCACTTAACCAACTGAGCCACCCAAGTGCCCCTAAATTTTAAGTTTACATTTCATGTACATTCATTTTAATTAATTTAAAAATTAATTCTTTATTTTCTTTCTCAGTTTGGGAATTATATGTTGTCTTTACTATTATTTTAATGGTTACTTGAGAAATAAAAGGTTTTTTATTTTGTCACTTCCCGAAGTATAATTAATTGATTGGTGGCTTTAGTCTTTTTCTTGGTGAAGACAAATACTTGGGACACTTTAAACTTGTTTACATCCCTCCCCAAATCCACACAATTGTTGGTGCATGTTTATTTGAATGTTTGTGTGCATGTTGATTTACTGGATATTGTTTTCCATCCTAGATCCATTTCATCTCTTTGCCTCGAGACCTAGTTCTCCTGCTTCTGATTTAGTTCAACCAATAGGAAAGGGGTGGGGGGAGGTGGGACAGGGAACACCCACAGGAGAATGAAGTACAGGAAGAGAGAAAAGCCCTTCCCCACCTTGCTTCTTTTATGCCTAAATGACACTCTGGCCAGGCTGAGTCTTCCTCCTAGGACTGCAGGCTCTGCTGAGTGTCTCTCCCTGTGGAGCTTTGGCTTCTACAGCTCCCCAGGCTCCCATAACACCGTTTCCCCCTCTTGCAACTTCAGGCTTTCAGGAGTGGTAACTACTTCTCACGTGTGTCAGCTCTGGGGTCTGCAGTGCCCCCTGTGGGCTGCCCACGCTTCCCTAAAGAGTTCCTTTCTTAGAACATTTTCAAAATTCCAACCAGGTGTGTCTACTGGTTTTTGCTGTGACCCTGAAATGATTCCTTTAGAACTTCAGATGCATCTTTGAGGGGAGGGGGTATATAAATAATTATATATAATGACAATAAGCATTAGCAAGCCAATATGTAAAACAAAATAATTGGAAAATAACCTACATGGGTACTTGTGGTCCTTTATCTGACTGCTTTGTCTCCTCTTTCCTACCCAAGTGAGAGAATTATGAAACCCATCTTCATTACTCTCTTGATTGACTTCTCTTGTGTCTCTATGTGCTCCAAGAATGACATGTATGTGGTGTGTATATAAATTTAAGTTATTACTAACTTTATAAAAACAAACTTATCTTCTTCTGAAATGCTACGTTGGTAGGAGTCATCCACATTACTGCACACCACTGTGGTTTCTTCATTTCGACTCTTTTACACCTTTCTGATCAGAGTTTACTCATCCAGTCTTTTGAAAATGGGTTTTGGGGATCTGCCATTGTGAACAGTGTTTCTATAAACATTCTTGTGTATATTTCTGTTGTCTGTGTATCTGAAATCAGATTTGCTAGTTCTTTAGGAATATGAATGTTAAACTTTGGGATACAATGCCCAAGTGGGTCTATCAATCAATACTTCCACCTTCAATGAAAAAGTACCCTGTGGCTCCAAATTCTCCAGCATGGGCTAGTGTTTTCTCATTTATATTGATTTTTATAATGGGTTTCATTTGTTTATATTTAGAAACTCATTATTAGTTTAAAGAATGTTCCTCTGATTCCTACTTGACTCAGAGCTTTTTTTTTTATTATGAAGGTGTTGAATGCTGTACAATTATTTTCTTTCATATCACCTTAGCTTTTTGTATATATATTTTTCTTCTTCTTTTTTTAAATTTTATTTATTTATTTGACAGAGAGAGAAATCACAAGTAGGCAGAGAGGCTGGCAGAGAGAGAGGGGTAAGCAGGCTCCCTGCGGAGCAGAGAGCCCCATGCGGGGCTCGATTCCAGGACCTTGAGATCATGACCTGGGCTGAAGGCAGAGGCTTAACCCACTGAGCCATCCAGGTGCCCCTATCTTCTTCTTTTTAACTCTGTATGTTGTCAGGTACATTTATGGTTTTTTCTAATATTAAAAAAATCCTTGCATGCAGGAGATAAAGCTAAATTGAATTTCCATTTGATGACTTACTTTGGGAATGAAAAAAATAGTCTGACCAGAAATGTACAATAATAACATTACCATGTATTAAAATCTGTGAGGCCCAACAAAAAGAAAAAAAAAAGAAAAGAAAAAAGAAAAAAGATACTTCAAAGGAAATTTTTGTTCCTGAAAATTAGGTCAAAGAAAAATTTTCAAATGGAATGAATTGTTCACTTTAAGTAGCTAAGAAATCCACAGCAGTATATGTCTAAAAGAAGTAGAAAGAGGATGTAGTGAGGGCAAAGATAGGCATGAATTAAATGGGAAAAAAAAGAGACAAAATAGAGAAAGTCAACAAAGCTAAAGGTTTGACTTTTTGAACAAAGTAAGAAGATGGAATCCTTTGTAAGACTGAGAAAGAAAAGAGAAAAAAAGACACAAAAATGTTTTGATTAAAAAATGGGACGTGCTTGCAGATAATGATTTTTTTTTTAAAGGAAACACTACTAACAACTACGTATGAATTTATCCAAATGTGCCCATACCATTTGTTGAAAAAACTATTCCTTTTCTATGGGATTGCCTATGTAGCTCTGTAGAAAATCAACTGTCTGCCTATGTGTAGGTTTATTCCTGGACTCTCTATTCTGGTCCATTAATCTCTTTGTCTGTCTTTAGACCAGCACCACAATGTTGTACTAACTGTTGCTTTATAATGAGTCTGAAAATCAGACCGTGTTGTCCCTCAAATGTTGTTCTTTTTCAAATTTGTCTTGGCTAGATCCTGTTTGTTTCTACATTAATTTTAGAACCAGTTTGTCAATTTCCATAAAATCTTTCTGGGATTTCAGTTCGGTTTGCGTTGAATCTTCTCCCTTCTCCTGGGACTCCAGCCATGTTTATAGATCATGTCACTGTATCCTTTAGTACTCTTCACCACTTTTCATTGTTTTGTCTGTCTGGGCTTCATTAAGGAAAATTTCTTCTATCCTAATGAATTTACTGATGCTTCCTTTATTTCTGTCCAATTCTTATTAAATAATTCACCTAGTCGGCTTTTGATAATGGCCATTTTTATTTCAAGATTTATTCCTTTATTATCCTCTATTAGTTTCCAGGCCTTGTGAAATTTTCATTTTTGTCTTTTAAATATAGATCTTTTCAAGTCTATGTCTGATAATCTCCCAATCTCAAATCTCTGCACCGAGAAAAACACTATTTTGTCCTTTGTTCTTTGTCTCCTCCTCTTCTGGCTCTGCTAGCTATTTGGTGCTAGGCATTAGATTGAAAAGTGTGCTTGTAGAAATGATTAGAGACCTATGATGACATTATCTTCTCCCAAAGAACATGTGTACTTGCTATTGCTAGATTCCTAGGATTTCCAGGTTTCCCCGAACGGCTCTGGGCTCTCGTATTCTAGCATCGAAGTAGAAGGGTTTCGTCAAGGCTATTCTTCCCTTCTCTGCAGGCTCTGGGCTAAGAACCACCAGACCGTCAAATGGGCACTACCCTCTCTCTCAGATATTCAGGGATCTGCAGTCAGGAAATACCCCAATGTAAAGGTTGCCCAAACAGGGAGCTTCCTTCTCAGGACTTCCATCTGGCCCTTGAATCTGCCCTGAGAACATTTCACCATCTGGTTAGCAATTTTTGTCTATTAGAGATTTGTTTAAATAAATATTTTGTCCAGGTATTCTCATTGTTCTTCAATGGAAGTTCCAGCCCAAAATATTTGTTCTGCCATTATCAGAATCAGTTACTAAGAAAATGTTTCCATTTTTTTCAATGAAATGTTCTTAACTGAAAATTTAGGTTAAATAATAATTCTATATCGGCAGCTTTTTTTTTTCTGTCATTTATATGTACTCTCCTCTCTGCTTTTTTCATGATATTTTCATTTTTGCTATGATATGTCTAAATGTATATTTTATTTTTATCCTCTTAGGGATTTATTTTGATAGCTAAATCTGAGTTTTATGACCTTCATTAGTCTTGGAGATGTCTCAGCCTTTATTTCTATTAAGTGTATATTGGATCTTTTGATTTTACCTCTGTATTTCTGAATATCTGTTTCTTGTTGCCCACATCTTAATTTCCCATGCTGCTCATTAAATAATTTCCTCCAATCTATACTCTAGTTTACTTAATCTCTATTCAGTTATTTTTTTTAAGTTTTATTTATTTTTATTTATTTGTCAGAGAGAGAGAGAGAGAGAGAGAGAGTGAGCACAGGCAGACAGAGTAGCAGGCAGAGGCAGAGGGAGAAGCAGGCTCCTTGCTGAGAAAGGAGCCGGATGTGGGACTCAATCCCGGGACACTGGGATCATGACCTGAGCTGAAGGCAGCCGCTTAACCAACTGAGCCACCCAGGCGCCCCTATTCAGTTATTTTTAATCTACTGTTTAGAGTATCCATGAAGCTTTTATTTATTTTTTTAAATAAGATTTTATTTTTTTATTTGACAGACAGAGATCACAAGGAGGCAGAGAGGCAGGCAGAGAGAGAGAGAGGTGGAAGCAGGCTCCCTGCTGAGCAGAGAGCCCCATGTGGGGCTCGATCCCAGGACCCGGGATCATAATCTGGCCAAAGGCAGAGACTTAACCCACTGAGCCACCCAGGCGCCCCCATACTGAGATGATTTTGTGAGTGTTTTTAATTCACCACTTTATCATAACTAAATTGAAGGCATGAAGTTCTATCTGCTCCTCTGTACTGTAAGGGGGGGGAGGGATATTTTATTGTTATCTTTCTGATATTTCTTTCATTGGCATTTGGGAGACTGCAGCTTCATGTCTAAGTGATAGAACACGGACAAGAGTATAAGCCTGTGTTTATGAAATCACAAAGAAGAACGAATTTTTTTTACATCACAGCCCAAGCTAAGGAGCTCTTGCTTCCCCATCCAGTGATTCAGAGGGCATATTTTTCTATTACTTTCCTTAGTGAGTGTCGGTCATTCCAGGAAATGGAGTCTCAGTTTCTAGCTCCTCTTCAGACAACCTGGAGTACTCTCCTTATTTGGCTATCATCAAGGCAACAAATTCTCAAGGGGAGGACAGTTTGTTTACCTCTTGATTTTTAGTTTCCTCTTTCTTTTGGCTTCTGAAGATTTCTCTCGCTTTCTTTTAGGGCCAACTATGCTTTTGATAGCTACTTATTATATTTTTATCTTGTATTTTTTTGTTGTGTTTTTTAGGGAAAATTTTCAGTCTGCTATAATGAGTGACATGGAAATCATTTTTACAAAAGGACATAGTCATTTAAAAAAAGGTAAAACTGGTTGTTTCATCAGACTGCTAGGTTTATGTCTTGTTTTGTTGTGGTTTTTTTTTGTACATATTTTGGGGAAGATTTTTCTTTATAAATGGCAATCAATAACAATATCTTCTTATTCTCATAGTTGTTTTTTTTTGTTTAATTATTACATATATGCATAAGGGTGTATCTGTGTAGACAAATCTTCCTTAATTTGGGGCTATTCCAAAAATTTCAGCTTTTTTCCTTTTACAGAAACTCCTGGTCAATTTATGCTAAAGTTACAAAGTCATACCAGTTTGTTATCACTCTAACACTAAATTAAATTTGTATTTAGAGCTCTAGATTGAGTCTAAGTCCACCACTATTCAGATATTTTTGGATTTGTCTGGAGAACTGCTCAGATTAATTCTTTGGGAGTGTTTTTTACATTCTTGAGGAGTATTTTGTTAAGGAGGAGCTAAGACCTTCTTGGGAATAATTCTCTAAGGGAAGGTGGCGTCAGACAAATAAACCTGGGTCTGTATAATGCTTTGGTTGCCAGAGAAGAGGGTTGAATCTGATCACAACTTGCTCTTTGCTCCTGAGATCTGCTCCTGACTCAGCACCTCCTTTCTCAAGCATGGTGTCACACCATCATGATAAGGACAGAATAGGCTGAAATTAATTAATGAAAGTCATTGGTGAATGCAAAGGCAACCTTCCACATACATGAAGAAATTCCAGGGGTCCTCAACTTATCTCAGTTACCCACACGGTAAAGAGAAATGTAAAAGGGAAGAGGCAAATATATTCTTCAGACATTGGCTTAGGGGCATTAAGGAACCCAGAAAATACATTATCACTGGCATTCTTGAAGACGACCGCCACTGTATCAACCGTGGCAGCAAAGATGTAGGGCCTGGAGCAATGCCCAGGAGATAGGATAACCAGGGAGATAGGGTAGTGTTAGGTAGCAGAGCCTTGGAATTGGCAGCTTAGTGACCACCAAGAGAGAGATTGTGCCTTGAGCTCTAGGATTAGCTTTCTTCAGCTGTAAATGAGGTGCTCTCAGATGATTTTATGGATAGGACAAGGCTGCGAAGAGCCCTCACTAAAAAGAATGGATCACAAAAGGGGAAGGAGATGAGAGATAATGCCCATTGGTGGTGGCCAGGGCCTGGGGAGAAACTGATATGGGTAAGGAATTTTACTTTGGACTGTTAGAAATATTTGGGGACTAGATAGGGGTTGTGGCCAAACCATATTGTGAATGGATTAAATGCCACTGAACTGTTCACTTTCAAATGGTTAATTTTGTGTTATGAAAATGTCGTCTCAATAAATTATTTGAAAAACAGAAAGGGGAGGAAGATGGAAGCTTATTCTTGACCAGAGGAGATGACCCAAGAACCACTCTAAATAATGGATGATTCTATCGTAGGGCTCTGGACAACATGGATATGAAAACCCTGAGAAACAGAGTTTTGATTACTTTCAAAGTGATCCAGGAATGGTTGCCCTGGGGAAATATGAGTTTCATGCCATTTAAAATATTTTGCTCCCATGTCCTATTGTTTCAGTCTCGATTCTTAGATATTGTGACAACATAAATAATGATTAGCTTGTCTTGGATAACACTTCAAGAATATTCTAAAAGGGTAACTTTTATATATTTTTCTTGTTGTTTCTGATCATCTTCTGAAGGATCATGGATGCTTCCTCTCACATTTCTCCCCCCCTCAAATAATAAAACAAAGGTAGGTATTAATCCAAAATCTTTTGTAAGTCACGCCGATTAGTTGTGGAAAGTGTTTGTATGATGTCCTGAGAATCGGGAATTTATTCCTCTCTGAAGTCAGGCTAGTATACCTTTAAAGCACGGGGCAGCAATTGAGAATCTGGAGTTGAAACATTTTAAAAACAAATGGTGTGTGAACATAGGAAATGGCTTCCCTCAGGTGATGGTGTCATGATTTGCCTGGATCCAGATTTCAAAGCCTCCCTCTAAACCCCTGGGAGGTGGTTCTCCCAGGATAAAACTTTACTAGGCAAAACAGCAATGGCACATTTCTCTCCCTTATGTTCCTGTATAAAGAATGACTTTTGGGGTGCCCGGGTGGCTCAGAGAGTTAAGCCTCTGCCTTCGGCTCAGGTCATGATCTCAGGGTCCTGGGATCGAGCCCCGCATCAGGCTCTCTGCTCAGCAGGGAGCCTGCTTCCCCCTCTCTCTCTGCCTGCCTCTCTGCCTACTTGTGATCTCTCTCTCTATGTCAAATAAGGAAATAAAAAATCTAAAAAAAAGACTTTCGGGACACCTGGGTGGCTCAGTTGGTTAAGCGGCTGCCTTCGGCTCAGGTCATGATCTCAGTGTCCTGGGATGGAGCCCTTCATCGGGCTCCTTGCTCGGCAGGGAGCCTGCCTCTCCCTCTGCCTCTGCCTGCCACTCTGTCTGCCTGTGCTCCCTCTCTCGCTCTCGCTCTCTCTCTCTGACAAATAAATAAATAAAATCTTAAAAAAAAAAGACTTTCTTAAATATGTGGATCATAAACTCCATAAACACATACAATCACCTAACATTATCCATAGGCAATCCAAACTGTTCCTCAAAAGAAAAAAAAGAACTTTAACAGTATGAAGTCCTAACTGTTCATTAACTAGCTGATTTTCCATGAGAGCTTTTTCCCCCAAATACCAATTTAGGTTTCTAATTCCATCCCCAAACTGGAGAATTGCAAGAAATACACAGCTAATGCCAAGAAATTGTTTCTTTGGATTTTAGCGAGCACCTGTGTCCAGACATTCCACTCTGTTCTATAGAATTGTGAGTTAGTCATTCCTTACCCAAGTATACCATTCCAGGATTTTGAAATTGACCTTGCATAACTAATCTTACTTCAGCTACCATTTGAGTGGGGACTGACCCTATAGAAAGAAATTTTACATGCCTCCCTGTCTGGCTTATCCCTTATCACTGATGCTTGCAGCGACAAATTCTCTTACCCCAGCCAACATACAGAAAGAGGCTGGTGGACATCTTCCTGAAAAGTGTAACATAGGAAATTCATAGAATTGAATAAATAAAATCATTCTTTGTAAATATAGAACCAAGGGCAGAGAAACCATGGTGCTTTGGAGTCCTTTTTAAGACATCTGGCTTAGAAAGGCATCTCGCTCAGTAAATCCATACTAAAGCCTATTGTATTCTGGATTCATACCCTGAAGTATCCAGTAGCTGATGATTCCATTCCATTGGCCTGAAATATACACTCCAAAAATTGTAGCTACTGGAATCCTGCTCATTATTCAAAATCAAAGTTTCAAAGAATTATGTTAACCAAAACAAAAACAGCAATGATGACAACTGACAGTTATTTATTATTATTATGAACCCGGTTCTGCTCTCACTTTTTAAAAATCTAGATGAAAAATGCAACTATTTTCCCATAGTACAGACGAGAAAACTGCGGTTTGGTGAGGCCAGTTACATCCTCAGTTTTTGTCCTCCTAATCCTTCCTAACCTACCATTCCAAATCAATTTAGTGCCTACCTCCTTTGACTTGCCACATCCTACAGAAATATGTTAACTCTATCCTGCTACATCTCTTAATCTAGCTCCTATATACACCCTTCCTCCTTCTTCCAGAGGCTTATAAATTGAGGGAATGGCCTATCTCACTCAGCTTTGTACCAAATGTACTACAGAGGGAAGTGCCTTGCATATAATAGAAACTTGCATAATCATTTTTAGGTTTTACAAATTACTATTATTATTTTTTAAGATTTTATTTATTTATTAGAAAGAGAGAGACAGAGAGAGAGAGAATCCGAGCACTCCATGCTCAGCACAGAGCCTGATGTGGGGCTCGATCTCACAACCATGAGATCATGACCTGAGCTGAAACCAAGAGTTGGACGCTTAATCGACTGAGCCACCCAGGTGCCCCAGATTTCATAAATTATTGACATTGATGTTAGAGAAGTAGCCATAGACCACCCAGTATCTATCTTCTGAATACCTAATGGTTTAGTGTTCCACATTTCCTGAATGATGTTTCAACTTGAGTTGCCATAGATAAAAATACTCATATTATAGTTAAGAACCAGGACCCCCAACCAACAGACCTGGTGCAAAGGATATTTGGGAAGTCATTAGCATCATAGCTTTCCATCCACAAAACTGTGATTAATCTGGTTAATACCAGATTAATGACTGGGTGGCCCAGTCAGTTAAGTGTCCAAATCCTGGTTTCGGCTGAGGTTGTGATCTCAGGGTCATGAGATCAAACCCCACGTTGGGCTCGACGCTCAGTGTGGAGTCTGCTTGGGATTCTCTCTCCCTTTCCCTCTGTCTCTCCCTGCTATGCTCTTACTCTTTCTCCCTCAAATAAATAAATAAATAAATAAATAAATAAATAAATAAACCCTTAAAAACAAAACAAAACAGAAGACTTGGTGTTCCTTTTTGGTTACCATATAAGGGTACTCCCCACAAAACTATGTTTATTTGCCTTCAGAGGCAAGACCACAACCATGTCACCTGGCCAGTATTCTTTGTGGCAGCTTTGCCCTGCCAGTGTTTGTTATCTTAGGTTGTGGCTAATTTGTTCTGTGACCACATTGTCATTCTGCCAACTTTGTTCTCATAATCCCAAAATCTAAATATATAGAAGCTTCAGTAACTGGAAAAATATTGTATCTCCTCCTCTCCTCCCCTGGTGGAAGGAAGAGATCTCTGCACATTTCTTTGAATTCAGTCTGTTCAAAAGTAGAAAACCATGGAAAATTTTCATAGACTTTTCTTTCAAGCAAATATCATTCATAAATTACCTTATGATCTTCACATTTAGAATCATATTTTTTACTGTCTGCTTATCATTGTTTGGGCTGGTATTCTACCAGATAGAAAACTATTACCTCTTGCAAGAGGGAGACTGCTGCTTGTCCACCAACATCCATTGTCCTCCTCTTCCAAAGCAAGAGAATGAAGGCTGGTACACACCTTTACAGCACAGTTCCATAAGTGGCGTGTCCATTTCTTGGTTTGGGACTTTAGACATTGAGTATACCTCCTCCATGTTCTCTTTCCTTTTTCCACCAACAAGAAGCTAGATGACATGAGAATTTAGTTCTGAGGGATGGCATTACAATGACAGAAGGAATCTGTTTATGAATGACCTCAAGTAGGAGGGCTTCTCTGCAAATCTAGGGTGAACTCCTAAGGGCCTTTATGGGAAGAGACCTGGATAGCTTTTATCCTTAGATCACTGGGTTTTTGGAAATCAGTTACAGTAGTTTATTTACTCTTACTCTGGCAAATAATCTGCGAATAGATAGCACTGTTGTAGACTATCATCATAACTGCAGGAGTCATAAAGGCCAATAGGATATCGAGAGAATCTAGTGGCAAAACTCAACCTCTCACCATTTAATTTTTGATCATTTACATTGGGTCAATTCTATCTATATTGCACATGAGGTAGGACTTTTTCAGTTCCTAAGAAATATTTGGCCTCCTGTTCCAGATTTTCCACTATGCTTACGAGATATCACAAAGTCGGCTCTATTTAGTCACAACTTGGTATCAGCTTGGCAGGAACATACTCTGGGCTTTATCATCTTCCAGTTTCCCTCCAACTTAGCATACATGAATTCTGTAATTCCTCTCCATGATAGTGATTACAAAATCCTTTCATTGTTTCATTAAAATATATATTTTTTAAATTTTCACTGAGCACTCTCTTTTTTTAAGTTTGCCTAACATTTTGTCTAGGGGTTAGCAAACTGTCACCATGTGTGAGACAGTAAATATTTTAGCCTTAGCAGGCCATATGATCTCTGTCACAACAACTGATCTTCGCTGTTGTAGAGCTAACGCGGCCACAGAGTCTACATAAATGGATGCATGGGACTGTATTCCAGTAATATTTTATTTACAAAAATAGGAAGTGGCTGGATTTGGTCCACAGTCATAGCTTGCTGGCCCGTGTCTTAGTCTGTGTACTAACATGGACACTATGGATAATTATTTTACCTTCATCTCTACCTGTGTCCTTTAGAACTTTAACACCATCCATCCTGACAGGTTTTTTAAAAAATCTTTTTAAATATATATATTTTCTTAAGTTTTATTCAAATTCCATTTAGTTGACATACAATGTAACATATGACAGTTTTTTTAATCTGCTTTCCCCACTTTTGTTGCCAGGTTTCTAAATGTATCTGGAAAATATTATGCTGATCGGTGCTATTTCACATTTTTATTTGGAATATCTGCTCAATTTGTGTGTTCATCACTACTTAGTATTCTTTCCCATTCCTCTCCTAAACCTGCCATTAATCATCCTGGATAATGACAAACTGTTCTTCAAAGTGGTTGAACCAATTTACACTTCAGTAAGCAGTGACTGAGATTCTTATTGTCTCACATCCTTGCTGATATTACAGACTTTTGAATTTCTGCCAGTTTGAGGGTTATGAAACAGGGCCAATGCATTCCACAGTTTGAGGGGGGTGACATTCATATCCGAGTGCATAGGAATGATGCTCTCTGGAGTTGAGCAGTGAGCCATCCATGCATCTGTATATAGCAACCTTGGTATGAAACCTATCTCAGTGTCTTTTTAATTTATAATTTGCTTTATTATTAATGAGTTTGAGAATCTTTTCACTTATGTAATGCTACTTATATTTCTTCATTTATGAAGTATTCATTCATGACTTCTACCCAAATTTCAATTCTTGCTGTATTCTACATACTAGTCCTTGTCAATTGTGTGTTACAAATATCTGTTCTCAATTTTTTGGCATGCATTTTTACCCCTTTTAGGGTGTCTTTGGATGAAGAGAAGTTTCTTATTTTCATGAGGTTAATTGGATGTTAGTTTTCTTGTATGGTAAATACTTTTACTGTATGATTTAAGGAGTTTTTCCTTGCCCTGGAGCCAGAAAAATTTTCAGTTTTACATTTCATATTAAAGTTTTTTCTTTCAATTTACCTGGAATTGATTTTGCCTTTGTGTTATCTAGTACTATTTATTGAGTAGTTGTTCCCTTTGTCTTTTATTTTCAGTCATAAATTAAGTTTCAATATATATATTATTTGTTTGTTTACTTTATTTGAGCCAATTTAGTCTTTAGTCTTTGTCTAAATGTATACTTTTTGTCTACATGGTAGATACATGATTTTGTATACTGTTTCTCTGTTTCAAAAGTTATCTTATTTTCCATATTTCTAACTGCTTTATAACTATAATATTTGTGCTTATTTGCACATTTGGAACATTTTTATCTATTCATTCACTGTTCTTTATTAGTCAATTTTTCTAATAGTTTTTGATATTACAGAGAGTGTCGTAAGATATATTTTATGCATATGCCTTTTTTTTATGCTGAATAATATCCTGGGGACGTAATCACAGGAATAGGCATATTGACTTTGACTAAGTAATACTATTACATGGTTTCATTTAAACATTTTAATTTTTTGCCTTCAAGTTGTTATTAATGAAATGATACTGTCTTGGTTTTAATAAACACTTATTTGATGGCCCATGAGGTTAAACCAGCTACCTTGAGTCATTATTACACACGTCCCTTCATGAGTGGGCCTCCTCCTGCTCATTCTCTTTACATTGAAGTTTAGTGCTTTACCCGAAAATTTGAATGGGCTCTTTAGAGGTTACAGACTTGTACCACATACTGTATAACTTGATTTCTTTTTTCCTAAGAGCTAACATCTATTTTAAGCCCTCACTTAGTCTGCTTTTTTTTAATTCCATCATATTGGACAAATCATACAAGATTAATCTTGAGCTCTTGAATAGAGGCAAAGGAGTTCTCTTCCAGCTGCATTTTGGCACAGATGTGGCATCGCCTCTCTGAAATCACTATCACTTTTACCTCTGGGAACTGGAGATTGAATTACTGCTCTGGTTGGAGTTACCCACAAAGATCAGCTTCAAAGATGAGGGTTTAAGTTTCTATCCCATTCAAAGCAGGGCAGACGTAGAAGCAGAACACAGGGAGTCATCCTCATCCTTCTGTGGGCACTCAGCTTAGCTGGCATGTCACGTCTGACAGTGCCCAGCTTTTAGATGAAGGAACATCAAGTGCTATGTTAACTAATTACACTGGGCTTGGAACTTGACTCCTGGAGTACCAGGGGGTGGGGGAAATGTACACACGGCCTGTTTCTTCGTGTTGGCTATTCACCAGGGTTCAATACACCATATGGATTTCCTTGGACTGAGCCCCAAAGAGAACTAAAGCATATCCTGCTTTTTCACTCATTCCTCTTAGTTAAGAATGCACCCTTTCACTTGCCTCGATGTTGTGGTGGAGAGTGTTTTATAGATCACATCTGTCACTCTTCGTCCTCTCTCACATCTAATAACTCACTGAATCTTGTTCATTCAGGAGTCATACATTTGGACGTTCCCTCTTTTCTTTAGCTCCATTGTCTCAGGTCAGCCTCTTATCTTCTCTCATCTAGATTACTCTCATTCCACTCAGTACCTCTCTCTGCTGCCACTCTTATCTGACCTTTACTCTGCATTAGTCAGAACATTTTCAACGACAAATATAGGCATCACAAACTATGTTTATGAAATCAACAACAGCAGCAAAAATAATTTATTGAATCAAAGAATTGAAGAATAGAGTTGGCTTTAAACTTAGCTGGAGACAGGGGTTCAAATGATGCCATTGGAATTCTCCCTCTCCCTCCTTCAACTCTGCCTTCTTCACCACTGACCTCCTAAGGGCAGGTTCTGGCCACAGAGTAAAAAGGATGACCAAGGAGCATAGGCTTACATGAGTCTTTCCACTAGAAATTCTAGACAAAAGAGCACGATGTCCCATAGCATCAGTGCCATCTACCCTCCCTACCCCCAAAGGCCTATATCACACTCTCTTAGGTAAGGGTTTCTACTGGACCACTTGGATTAGCAAGCTTATGCTGTTTGCCAAACCTCATTGTGGAGAGAGGTGAAGACTTCAACTTTTCCAGCCCTACCAGAATCACAAGGAGCAGGGAAGAAGGGGCAGTATTCAAAGCAAGGGCTGGTGGGTCCAGCTGAAAATTAATAGATGTTTACTAAATATGACCTCCAAAATTATCACTTTAAAATAAATTTATAATCATGTCTCTAGTTTCCTGCTCAAAAAAGACTTCCAAGCCTTCCATTTTCTTATGGGATAAGCACAGCCCTCTTGTCTGGCACATAGGTACCCAGAGTAAGAACTCATTCCGCCTTCCCTGTCATATCCCATTTCCTCCCTCACATATTTTAGGATCTTAATCACATGGTCTTATAATTACAGTTATGTGTCTGCTTTCTATCCTTGACTTTGAGAAGCTTGAGGATGGGAATCACTTCTTTTTTTTTTTTTAAGATTGTATTTATTTATTTGACAGAGAGATCACAAGTAGACAGAGAGGCAGGCAGGGAGAGGAAAGGAAGCAGGCTTCTTGCTGAGCAGAGAGCCTGATGTGGGGCTCGATCCCAGGACCCTGGGATCATGACCTGAGCTGAAGGCAGAGGCTTAACCCACTGAGCCACCCAGGCACCCCTGGGAACCACTTCTGAATTGTCTTTACTTTCTTCACTACACTCTGCCCTATGGGTTCTAGCAAATGACTGGCCAGACATGTGTAGATTGACTGAATGCATGTATGAAATAAGACCCCGGATTTTTGTGTGAAAAAGTCATCGAAAGTATGATGCTTCCAACCAAGCGAATCTAGTCCCTTAAAAAAATACTTGGTGCTAAGAGAACTCATCTAATAATGGGGCTCAACAGGGTGGCAGGAGTATGTTGGCACAGTGACTTATTTGCAATGCTGAAGACATTCTATGGTTTGGAAGCATTTTTCAAATAGTGAAGTGAAATGTTATGTAACAATCCAACAGATTATAGGCCTGAATAATGCAGTACATTACAAGTATTTCCTTCTGGCACTTGTATCTACTGGATCCCATCCAATTTCTACCTACTGATAGGTGAACAGGCTTCAAGACTCACACATTTTAGATAAACTAGGGCATTATACGTTCATGAACCAATACGCTTGAAATAATGTTCCAAGCCCTTCCGCGATGTTTCACTCTCGAGAGTAGCCACTAAATGATTGTTAGATAAAAAAGGCAACCATTTTATGGATAAAGAAGATGTGGTATATATACACGATGGAATACAATGCAGCCATCCAAAGAAATGAAATCTTGCCATTCGCAACGACGTGGATGGAACTAAAGGGTATCATGCTTAGTGAAATAAGTCAATCGGAGAAAGACAACTATCATATGATCTCCCTGATATGAGGAAGTGGAGATGCAACATGGGGGATTAGGGGGGCAGAAAAAGAAGAAAAGAAACAAGATGGGATTGGGAGGGAGACAAACCATAAGTGATTCTTAATCTCACAAAACAAACTGAGGGTTGCTGGGGGGAGGGGGTCGGGAAAGGTGGGTGGGGTAATGGACACTGGGGAGGGTATGTGCTATGGTTAGTGCTGTGAAGTGTGTAAACCTGGCGATTCACAGACATGTACCCCTGGGGATAAAAAATTGTTTATAAAAAAATAAAAATTAAAAAAAAATAAAAAAATAATGAAAAAAAAAGGCAACCATTTTAGCAAGACTTGAACTACTATGATCAGGCACATCCACTTTTTTTTTTTCTTACTATGTAGCCTTTTCCTCAGAACAAGGCCCCCCACTCATCCCCGCAAGTTTCTACCAAAGAGGTAATTATCTCTGCAGATTTGTAGGAACCACTCTTCACATACAAAACAACGCAGCCACAGGGAGCTCACTTGTGTATCCTAGGTTCC